>JACRUU010000012.1:5032675-5040175 GCA_030449085.1 Kryptopterus vitreolus
CCCCCTCACAGTCTCTACTGAATGTATTCTAGCTGTGAAGTGTACACACACATACACACACACACACACAGAGTGAGCGAGAGATAAAGTGCACTTTCAATCCAGCTATTAGTGTGTGAGTGATGCCTGTAGGGCACGCTGATCCAACACACACACACACACACACACTGGTGGAATTTGACAACCCACACGCTCATACCGTGTGTGTGTGTGTGTGTGTGTGTGTGTGTGTGAGATAGAAAGGGGTTAGGGCATGAACACCTGGTTCTGTCACAGACGCCACCTGTGAGTCTGTCACAGCGAGTGTGTGCTGCTCATCTCCTGAATCTTGATTAGAGAGTGTGTGTGTGTGTGTGTGTCAGTGTCAGTGTCAGTGAGAGTTAACATCATATTAGTGCACATTGCTGTGTTGTTTTTTTTTTATAGGCCTGGATTAATTTGTGTGTTTGCGCTGTGTGTGTGTGTTGTGCGCTGTGTGTGTGTGTGTGTGTGTGTGTGTGTGTGTGTGTGTGTGTCTGAGGGCACTTGACCTCTGTAAGCACGTAGCAGGTTGTCAGTGCCAGCTCCAAGAACCAACGCCAGAGAACACAGCAGGGCAAAATCCCTCTCTCTCTCTCTCTCTCTCTCTCTCTCTCTCTCTCTCTCTCTCTCTCTCTCTCTCCCCCCTCTCGGACTGTCTGTCTTATTCTTTGCCCCCCCCCCCTCTGTCGTTCACACTCTCTATTTGCCATCTCTTCTTTTTTCTCCCCCGTCTCTCAATCCCCATTTCATATTCTCACTCCATCACACTCGCGTCCTTTTTCCCCCCTCTTTTTCATTTTCTTCCTATCTTTTTTGTCCCCCCCCACTCCATTTCTTGTCCTCTTCTTCTTCTCTTTCATTCCGTCCCTCCATCGCCCCGTCCTCAGTCTGTCTCTTACTCTTAACCTGTTTGCATTTGGCTGTTTTTCTGCTCTTCAGTCTTTTCATCTCCCTCTTTCTCGCGCTCTCTCTCTCTCTCTCTCTCTCTCTCTCTCTCTCTCTCTCTCTCTCTCTCTCTCTACCTCCCTCCCTCCTTCTCTCCACCCCCCCCTCTCTCTTTCACCCTCTCTCTGGTGTCAGTGTGATATGTATTTATTCATATATTCATGCAGGCTGCACTTTTTGTCTTTGACACTTTTCAAAGACGGTTGGATTCTCTCTCTCTCTCTCTCTCTCTCTCTCTCTCTCTCTCTCTCTCTCTCTCTCTCTCTCTCTCTCTCTCTCTACCCCCCGCCCTTATTTCCCTCCACTCCCACAAGACCTGGAAAGATTTTATTCATTTTAATGTGCGCACACACACACTCTCTCTCTCTCACACACACACACACACACACACACACACACACACACACACACAAAAGATGTTCACTACTGAAACACCCATCTCGAATGATGGAGCAGTCTCTTGACCTTTTGCCCTTTGTGTGTGTGTTTGTGTGAGACAGGTGTGTGAGGGCGATGCGGAAGGCGTGCACGGGTCGTGGTCATGTGACCCGACCCCACCGTTGGTGACAGGGTCATGGAAGCGACTGGGTCCTACTGCCCCCCGAATTACTGCCCTAACACAGCCGGTAAACACACGACCCCATGCGTACGAGTGTTCTGCAGCTTTAGATGATTTTGATTTAATGAACCCACCCTCTGTAAATGTGTGTGTGTGTGTGTGTGTGTGTGTGTGTGTGTGTGTGGGCAGGTTGCGTGTGTGTCCGCACGTGTTAGGCGTCGGGCTCCTGATGAGAATGTCTGAAGTCGCGCTGGAGGAAAGACGCTGCGACGCCATGAAAGTCCTAGAGAGCGACGCCCCTCCTGC
Source organism: Kryptopterus vitreolus (assembly GCA_030449085.1). Taxonomy (NCBI): domain Eukaryota; kingdom Metazoa; phylum Chordata; class Actinopteri; order Siluriformes; family Siluridae; genus Kryptopterus; species Kryptopterus vitreolus. The sequence goes on from JACRUU010000012.1 coordinate 5,034,507, forward strand.
CCCCAATAGCCCCGCCCACGCACACCAGCACCAACACAACGCCACGCACACGCAGCACCAAGAGCAAGAACAGAGCTGCCTGGACCTCAGTAACCAAACCCAGGTGAATCTCCTTCCTCTCTCTCACACACACACACACACCTTCAGAACACTTCTAAACCACATCCCCAGGAAAAGACAAAAGTTTTTATTAGATGGTAATAAAAAAGGCGAGATGGCGTCCAAACACCACGAGTCAATAGAAGCCGGGCCCAGCTGCCGCGTGATTGGCTCCTATCGAGGCCAGAGGGGTTCGGATATCTGGAGCCGAAATCCCGCAGGCTTATCCGCGAAACTTCCTGCACGCCGTTCCAAGTCCTGGGACGTCCGCGCGTGCGCTCGTGTGACTTTGCCGCCATCTGTCCCTGGCAGCATCGCGGAGGACGAGAGCCAGACTTCCATCTCGCCGTCTTTTTCTCGCTTTCTGTCTTTCCCAATTAGCTGCTTCACTGATGCACTCGCATGGCACACCTTCTGTCACCACGACAACCTACTTACTATAGCGCTGCAATGCAACCAATTCGCATCCACACACACACACACACACACACACACACACACACACACGCTCGCCCTCGACAAGGGTTTTATATCGTTCACCGAGGATTTTCTTTCGTTCAAAATGTTGTTCCTCAAACGTAATTCCCTAAAGAAGCAATTCAGACCTAATAAGGAATCGGGGCAACCCCTTCTAGGGCAGCAGGATGAAAGTGGGGTAAGCGTTTCCTGACTTCGACACGATGCCTGATGGGAATAGTGGAAAGGCGTTAATGGAAAGGCACGACGTTATCTGCATTCACACCAGCGAGTGTCGGTTCATTTCCTATGCCAGTTCCCAGCACGAGGCTCGGTTCCAGGGACGCGGCGGCAAACCGACATTTGAATTGATATTTTCGCAATTCCATGCAAATGAGTTTTGACGCCGAGCCGAGAACAACAAATCCATATTCAGACGAAGCCTATTCTAAAAAAAAAAAAAAAAAAAAAAAAGACAAAAGCAGGCCAAAGTGCTCGGAATGCTTTGGACTGCTGAAAGGATTACTTCAGAATTTTCTCTCCCTTTTGGAAAATGGTTATTCGGTTGGATCGTAGCAAGGAAAATCTGCCTGATGGGAAAGACTTTGCTAATCTACTTGGCAGAATGACTTGCAAAGCAAAGTCCCATCCGCATTTGTACCTGTATGCTGTGGGACACTCAAAGCCAAACTAGTGTCAGGATATCTTCCATTGGAGCCCAGGGTATCGTCCCCTTGTGAGGAGTCAGGGTATCACTGTATCGTCCCCTTGTGAGGAGTCAGGGAATCACTGTATCGTCCCCTTGTGAGGAGTCAGGGTATCGTCCCCTTGTGAGGAGTCGCCAGTGTATCGTCCCCTTGTGAGGAGTCAGGGTATCGTCAGTGTATCGTCCCCTTGTGAGGAGTCAGGATATCGTCAGTGTATCGTCCCCTTGTGAGGAGTCAGGGTACCGCCAGTGTATCGTCCCCTTGTGAGGAGTCAGGGTACCGCCAGTGTATCGTCCCCTTGTGAGGAGTCAGGGTACCGCCAGTGTATCGTCCCCTTGTGAGGAGTCAGGGTACCGCCAGTGTATCGTCCCCTTGTGAGGAGTCAGGGTACCGCCAGTGTATCGTCCCCTTGTGAGGAGTCAGGGTACCGCCAGTGTATCGTCCCCTTGTGAGGAGTCAGGGTACCGCCAGTGTATCGTCCCCTTGTGAGGAGTCAGGGTATCGTCAGTGTATCGTCCCCTTGTGAGGAGTCAGGGTACGCCATCGTCGTCCCCAGTGTATCGTCCCCTTGTGAGGAGTCAGGGTACCGCCGGTTGTGAGGAGCCACCGCCGGTGTATCGTCCCCTTGTGAGGAGTCAGGGTATCGTCGGTGTATCGTCCCCTTGTGAGGAGTCAGGGTATCGTCGGTGTATCGTCCCCTTGTGAGGAGTCAGGGAATCACTGTATCGTCCCCTTGTGAGGAGTCAGGGTACCGCCAGTGTATCGTTCCCTTGTGGGGAGTCAGGGAATCACTGTATCGTCCCCTTGTGGGGAGTCAGGGTATCGTCAGTGTATCGTCCCCTTGTGAGGAGTCGGGGTACCGTCAGTGTATCGTCCCCTTGTGAGGAGTCGGGGTACCGTCAGTGTATCGTCCCCTTGTGAGGAGTCAGGGTATAGTCAGTGTATCGTCCCCTTGTGGGGAGTCAGGGTATCGTCAGTGTATCGTCCCCTTGTGAGGAGTCAGGGTATCGTCAGTGTATCGTCCCCTTGTGAGGAGTCAGGGTATCGTCAGTGTATCGTCCCCTTGTGAGGAGTCAGGGTATCGTCAGTGTATCGTCCCCTTGTGAGGAGTCAGGGTATCGTCAGTGTATCGTCCCCTTGTGAGGAGTCGGATCGTCCCCTTGTAGTCAGGGTATCGTCAGTGTATCGTCCCCTTGTGAGGAGTCAGGGAATCACTGTATCGTCCCCTTGTGAGGAGTCAGGGTACCGCCAGTGTATCGTTCCCTTGTGGGGAGTCAGGGAATCACTGTATCGTCCCCTTGTGAGGAGTCAGGGTATCGTCAGTGTATCGTCCCCTTGTGAGGAGTCGGGGTATCGTCAGTGTATCGTCCCCTTGTGGGGAGTCGGGGTACCGTCAGTGTATCGTCCCCTTGTGGGGAGTCGGGGTATCGTCAGTGTATCGTCCCCTTGTGAGGAGTCGGGGTACCGCCAGTGTATCGTTCCCTTGTGGGGAGTCAGGGTATCGTCAGTGTATCGTCCCCTTGTGGGGAGTCAGGGTATCATCAGTGTATCGTCCCCTTGTGGGGAGTCAGGGTATTGTCAGTGTATCGTCCCCTTGTGAGGAGTCAGGGTATCATCAGGGAAGGATGATAAGGAGCCCGTGAGTAGCCGGGTAGTTGCCACCTCGTGACGAGTAGTAGTGCCCCCACTATCCCGCTTCTCGCGAGGAGCTCGTGAAGGGAAAAGAAAGCCGGCTGTGGCCTCTTCTAACTGCACTGACTAAAACAACATTCTTTCGTGGTCTCTACTTCTTGTCACGCAGCCGTCCACCACAGCAGGACAGCCGATGAGACGCTCCAAGGTACCGTAGCATGGGCTTGTGCACGCATCAGCATCAGTGACTAATAACTCCATCTGTGATCTAGTTTGTGAACAATGCCCGTTCCCAGTTTCCCAGTACTGAAGGGCCACAGCAGAGATCTTGCCAGCAGTTGCTCATGCTGAGTTTTGTGAAAACACAATTTGGCCACGCTTTAGCCTTTTAGTACTGAAAGAAACAAAAACTGAGGGATACGGGCGCTTTGGAGGCAGCAGCATAGCAGCACTTGGTGGGGGGGAGGTGGGGAGGGGGTACTCTCGAGCATTAAAAAAAAGGAACCCATCAAGTTGGCAAATTACCTTCATAAGAGTGTTTTAATGGCACTTTAATGAAGGCGATGCCAATTGCTTTTGGCCTGGTGCTTTTTTTTTCCCTTTTCTTTTTTTCTCCCTCCCCCCATTCCTCGGGAACATTCTAGAGATCATCACCACCACCAAGTGCAGTCAGGATCCTGGGTGTTTGCATCGTTAATGTGCATCTTGGATGAAAAGCATGTGTCTTTGTGCTGTTGTCATGCAATTTGAACAGCATTGTAAATCTTTGCAGCTCTGTTTTGTTGTGTTTTTTTTTTTTTGGGGTGGGGGGGGGGGGGGTGCAGTAATGGTGGTGTCGGTATGCCGATGAGCTTTCAGTCACTTGTCTAGTGATTTATTTTTTTCTGTCTTTTGTCTTGCTTGTGTAGTGCTTGTTTTTATTCAGTCCCCTTTTTTGTTTGACGTTTGGTCTTGACAGCATCATTGTTTATGTTTCGCCCCGGCGTGTTTGTAGTGCCTGTTGACCTCCCTAACAGATTTTCAGACGTTGACGGGCGGCGGCGTCGGCGTCAACGGCTTTTAAAACGACGGCGCTCTGAAACGAGCTCGTTGACCTCTGAAAATCGCTCTCCGTGTATTGTTTTGCTGCGTGGGTAACGAGTGCACGGGGGTTGCCGATTGCGTCGGAAACGGTTCTGTGGCAAGACAATGGCCCGAGCCGCTCTTTATTCACCACCACGGTTTGTTTCCTCCAGTCAAGCGCAAAAGTTAAATTAGTCCGGAGTTTGGCGGTGTGTGAGGAGTCGTCATCGCCGCCCACAATCTCAGAGCCATCACACCAGGTAACGTGTGTTATTGTGTGTATGTCTGTGTACGGGTTGTGCAATACAATAGAATAGCCTTTATTTGACATTATTTTTCCGCATATCCTATGTTTGGAGGCTGGGGTCAAAGCGCGGGCATTTAAAGGACCCAAGAGTGGCAGCTTGGCGATACCGGGGCTTAAACCCCCGACCTTCTGATCAGTAGCCCAGCACCTTAAACCACTGAGATGCCCCTCCCTAGGTCAAGTGACATCTTTGAGAAGGTGCGAGCGGGTCGATGCCCAGTCACAGATGCCAACATCTCTTTGGGGATCCCTTGTTATTCCCAAGACCGTTGTGTGCGACGAAGGTTTGAGAAGAACCTAGTTATATCGAGCAGCAAGTATAGGGATGAAGAATTAAATGGTGGTCTTGACACCCGGCACAATGCTCACTACGCTGTACAGAAACGAACAGTTTGGAGTCCAGTACGGCAAGAATGCACCCTCTATAACAATCAGGGCACTTTGTTGTTTTGACCAAGTACGCATTTGTAGCTCAGTGGCCCCTGGAGCAGAAGATCTCAGGTTCAAGTCCCACCACCACCACCAAGCTGCCACTAGTGGGCCTTTGAGCAAGGCCCTTTCTGTAAATGTCAAATTTATGATGGAGATAGTGGTGAAGGCATTTGCCTCTGGACCAGATCATCTCCGGTTCAAATCCCACCACCACCACCAAGCTGCCACTAGTGTGCAAGTAACCCTTAACTGTCCATTGCTCAGTTGTAAGGCTCTCTGGTCCTTATAAACTTGGCACGGCAGACTTTTTACCATTAGTGCCATTAGGACCCCGTTTTTGTGTGAGGGTTTACCTCCGATATCTCCACCTTCATTAGGTCTCTAGTGGCATTCCTGAGGTTCACCAAAGTGTCCAAAAGAAAGGTTGCTTGGGCCCCTCATCGGGCTTCTCACCTGGTGGGTAAATGATCTGTGTTTGAGTATTCTGTCTGGTCAGTAACTGTGAATGGGATTTTTGTGGTGGTGAAAATCGGGATGCAGCAAGCTCCTATGCCAACACACCCGCTCGGGAGTCAACCAGTCCTATGATTAACCTAGCATGTAGGGATAACCAGGCAGAGCTCCCATTTATCTTCCACACATGGACCTTTCCCTTAACCACCTTCCAACATCGTGAACCCTTTTCCCACTAGGCCCTGGTCCTCGTGTTACCTGGTATTGCACTCGTTCTCTTCACGCAAATTGCTCTTATTTTTCCTAGCTATAAATATAAGTGAATATCTTCCCCATACCTAAATGCCATGCCACCTCCAGTGTTTCTTTGTACCACGTACTCCCCCCGCCCTCGTTCTCACGGACGCAGCTGCGGCTCTCGAGAGTCGCACTTCCACAGCATCAGCAATCCACTCAGTAATTGAGCTCAGTGTGTGGTAGGTGTGTTTGATTGAAAAGCGTGTCCGCGTTTCCCTTTTTTT
>JACRUU010000012.1:5050175-5058998 GCA_030449085.1 Kryptopterus vitreolus
CTCTTTTTCCACTCAGAATTAAACGCGCACACACACACACACACACACACACACACACACACACACACACACGTGCCAAGCCTGCATTCATCCCTTATTAATGCCCTGGTATTTAACAGCCCATATATAATTCCGTTTTTTTTAATACTTCCGTCTGCCAACCTCTCTGTGTCTCGACCTCCTGCTGAAATGAAAACACCTCCCTGTGTGTGTGTGTGTGTGTAGTGTGTGTGTGTAGTGTGTGTAGTGTGTGCAGTGTGGTATCTGTGTGCAGTGCGTGCTCATACAGAGTGTATAGTGTGAGTGTGTGTGTGTGTGTGTGTACACAGTGCAATACACAGAGTGTATAGTGTGTGTCTGTGTATGTGTGTGTGGGTGCATACAGAGTGTATAGTGTGTATGTGTGTGTATACAGTGCAGTACACGGAGTGTATTGTGTGTGTGTGTGTGTACACAGTGTGTATGTGTGTGGGTGGGTGGGTGCATACAAAGTGTATAGTGTGTATGTGTGTACACAGTGCTGTACACAGTGTGTGTAGTGTGTGTGGGTGGGTGCATACAGAGTGTATAGTGTGTGTGTGTGTGTGTGTGTGTGTACACAGTGCAGTACACGGAGTGTATTGTGTGTGTGTGTGTGTGTGTACACAGTGCAGTACACGGAGTGTATAGTGTGTGTGTGGGTGGGTGCATACAGAGTGTATAGTGTGTGTGTGTGTGTGTGTACACAGTGCTGTACACAGTGTGTATAGTGTGTGTGTACACAGTGTCTGTAGTGTGTGTTTGTGTGTGTGGGTGGGTGCATACAGAGTGTATAGTGTGTGTGTGTGTGTGTGTGTGTATACACAGAGTGTATAGTGTGTGTGTGTGGGTGGGTGCATACAGAGTGTATTGTGTGTGTGTGTGTGTGTGTGTGTACACAGAGTGTATAGTGTGTGTGTGTGTGTGGGTGCATACAGAATGTATAGTGTTGTGTGTGTGTGTGTGCACAGTGCAGTACACGGAGTGTATTGTGTGTGTGTGTGTGTACACAGTGCAGTACACGGAGTGAATTGTGTGTGTGTGTGTGTGTACACAGTGCAGTACACAGAGTGTATAGTGTGTGTGGGTAAGTGTATAGTGTGTGTGTGTGTGTACACAGTGCTGTACACAGTGTGTATAGTGTGTGTGTGTACACAGTGTCTGTAGTGTGTGTGTGCATACAGAGTGTATAGTGTGTGTGTGTGTGTGGGTGTGGGTGGGTGCATACAGAGTGTATAGTGTGTGTGTGTGTGTGTGTGGGTGTGGGTGGGTGCATACAGAGTGTAGTGTGTGTAGTGTTGTAGTGTACATCAGTAAATATTGAAATGAATCGCAGTTTGACTTCTCTTGGATGTTTGGAGAATAATCGAGGTCACATTCAGTACACCCCCTCCATCGCCCCTCCATCGCCCCTCAGTCCCCCTTTTTTGGATATTTCTACAGATTTGCGTTACATGAACTCCATCCGATTCCTACATCACCCCGTATTTCCTGCTTCCATTCATCCGTCACTCAAGACCCCAAAAAATAGTGTTTTCTCCCCCCCTGCTGCTCCCTGTGCCAGGTTCCGACTCCTGTAGTAGTGTAGGCTCTTCTACCGGCTCTCTGTCTCGTCCCGCCTTGTCGTTCCCCATCCAAGCCGTGCCCGCTCCGCCCAGGCACGTCCGGACTGGCACCGGAGACCCGGTCCCTCCGAGCTCCTGCGCCAGCGCCGCCACCCGCGCCGATACTAACACTAGTGCTAACGCTAACACAAGCTACTACCTCCTTCCCCTGGAGGCCTCAGGCATCCCAGCTGGCAGCGTGCTGCTACACTCTCAAACAGGTGCGTACCACCTGCCCAGGATACGAGGGGGGGAGGAGTTATCAGGTCATTCTATCTATCTATTTATTTATTTGTTTGTTTGTTTATTTATTTAAACCCCTCCCAGGTCAGCCATTTACGAACCCTGACGGCAGCGCTCTGGTCTACAACCCCACCATGACATCGCAGCAGGGGAGGGGCCAGCAGTCCATGGCTCCGCCTCCTCCTCACCATCATCTCCAGCAGCACCAGTCAGCCAATCACATAATGACTCAGGTTAGTCCCGCCCCCTCCACTTCACAGCTCCCACTGCAGAAATGTTGTTCATTCTTCCATGTTGTTCCCTCGTCTGTTTTCTCTCTCTCCTTTTTTCCTGTAAATTCGGGACGTGTCGATGTCTCCTTGCTCCATCCCTGTCATTTTTCTCTCTCTCTCTCTCTCTCTCTCTGTCTCTCTCTCTCTCTGTCTCTCCCTCTCTCTTTCTCCTCTGCAGCATTGTGGTCAGTGTGTGCAGTACACAGCGATCTCTTATCCTCCTCCGCTCCTGCCTGTTCCTCTAAACCAACACTACACTGTGGTACTGCACTCTCCATCACTCTCTCTCTCTCTCTATCCCCCTCTCTCTCTCTCTCTCTCTCTCTCACATATACCTGCATTTATCTCTTCTCTTCTTTTTCTCTTCCCCTTTCTGTTAACATTTTCTCTTCTTGCTTTCTCTCTCTCTCTCTCACACTCTTTCTCTTACACTCTCCCCCAACTCTCTAAACCCCCCCCCCTCTCTCTCTCTCTCTCTCTCTCTCCCTCTCACTCTGTCACACTCTCCTCTCTTACACTCTCCCCACACTCTCCACTCTCTCTCTCTCTCTGTGTCTCTGACTCTTTCTTCCTTTCTCAATGTGCCCCACTCTCTTTTACTGTTTTTTTTTCTTCTCTTGCTCACTCTTTTCCCCCCCATGTCTCTCTCTCTCCTCCTTTCTTTTCATCTATCCCCCTTCATCTCTCTCTCCCCTCTTTCTTTTTTCTCTGTCTCACACTCCCTTCATCCTCTTTATTTTAGATAAACCCCAAATCCTGATGGAATAGCACTCTGTAACTATAATTACCAATTACGAATATTGATATCATTTTAATATTAGTTTATTTACACCAAATCCTCCCCTGATTTTCCGTTTAAATCCTACAGTCGCCCCACCCACTATTTTTTGTTTGTTTGTTTGTTTATCTCCCCCTGGAAGGATCGGAGAGGTATTATTTATCTCGTAAAAAGAGAATCATCTGATTCAGTCCTAGATGACTCGCGTATTAGTTCATAAAAGGGCTTATGAAGTGTGTTGCTCTTTAAGGACGTGTGTGTGTGTGTGTGTGTGTGTGTGTGTCTGGAAGCAGGACAGCCTGGGGAACCAGTTCAGCCAGTTGAGCCTGGCACCAGGTGACGTGCCGGACCACCAGACGGGCGTCTTTTCCCACTCCATGGTGCTCCAGAATCCCAGCCCCACCGGATACATGCTCCAGCCTGGTCAGCATGTCCCCGTGCCCACGTACCCACCTCCCACATCAAGCATCCAGCAGCAGGGATACATCCAGCAGCCTGTGCAGCAGGTACACACACACACACACACACACACACACACACACACGACAAAGGCTCTGGTAACAAGTTATTGTGCCAATCACATTGACAAAGACTGAGTCTGCCCACATTTCATTATCACTCAATTACATCATGCTGAATAATCGTGTGTGTGTGTGTGTGTGTGTGTGTGTGTGTGTGTGTGTGTGTGTGTGTGTGTGTGTGTGTGTGTGTGTGTGTGTGTGTGTGTGTGTGTTTGCAGATGTCAGCATGTTACTGTGCCCCTGGTCAGTACGCCCACTCGAACCAGCACTACAGACCAGTCACGCCAGTACACTACAGCGCCCCCCAGTCTCAACCTGTTCCACCTCAACAACCAGGTACACACACACTTCTTTCCTGAATTACAATAGGATTAATGATGTCATGTTCCAAGTAGAAATGAGGTGTGTGAGATGTAGAGGGGTGTGTGTGTGTGTGTGTGTGTATGGGAGGTTCTGAGGGGTAGGAGGCGGGGCCGTGCCACTGTCTGAGAGGCAGTACGATTCTCACAGTGAACCGGTCTCTTTTCCAACCCCTTGCTTTCATCCTCTGATCTTTCCCTCTCTGCCTCCAGACCCCAACCACAAAGTGTGTGTGCGCGTGTGTGTGTGTGTGTGTGTGTGTGTGTGTGTCTTTGGATGCACAAGAGAGATGGGGAAGGAGATGACGGATGGAGATGGTGGAATCGCTATAGAAAGATGGAGAGAGCTGCGTATAGCAAGGTGTGCAGATAGAGGGAGGTGTATTAAAAGAGATAAGGATGGATGGATAGACGGAGAGAGAGAGAGTGCATTTGGACGTATAGAAATGGATACAGATAGAGGTGGATGGAGAGATCAATCTGGGTTTAGGGAGGCACATTAGATAGACGGAGATAAGGATGGAGGGACGGGGGTGGAGAGGTAGAGCGTGATGGGGGGGAATAAATGGGTGGATACAGAAGGAGGTATAGATGTAGGGATGGATTGATGGATAGGTAGAGATGAAAAGGGATAAAGATAGAATGATGTACGAAGTTGAGTTAGATATACAAAGGTGTGTGTGTGTGTGTGTGTGTGTGTGTGTGTGTGTGTGTGGGGCACTGAATAAAAAGCCTTTTATTCTCTTGGTTTGCTCTGAGTGGGCAGGGAAATTGCCATCCTGACTCTCCCTCTCTCCCTCTCCAACCCCCCCACCCCCACTCTTGAATTGATTGCTGCCGTCTGCCACAAAAGAGGCGGCCAGACGTTAAAATAAATAAATAAACAAATAAATAAATAAACATCCGTCTGACACGAGAACCACACACAGTCAAATCTACCTGGTCAAGAGAAATGAAAAGTGAATCAAAGATCAGGGACGGAGTGAATAAAAGGAGGGAAGAACGACAGAGTCTAGAGACTGAGAGAAAGAGGGGGGGGGGGCAGCTCCAGCATCCAGATTGACCTTCTCTGACTTTCTATGTTCACTGCGAACAAATCAATCGTTCATCATTCTTTAATGTTCCTCACACACACACACACACACACACACACACACACACACACACAAGCTGTTTCCTCTTCTTCATGAGAGGCTTACGACCAAAAATCCTGTTTACACACACACAGACCGACAGACACACACACAGACCAACAGCCACACACACACACACACAGACCGACACAGATGCGCACACACACACACTGACAGACATACACACACACAGACCGACAGCCGCACACACACCGACAGACACACGCACACCGACTATGTTCTATGTTCACGGCGAACAAATCAATCGTTCATCATTCTTTAATGTTCCTCACACACACACACACACACACACACACTCTCACTCCAAGATCTTTCCTCTTCTTCATGAGAGGCTTACGACCAAAAATCCTGTTTCCATGCCGACACCGTTACCGTTTCTCCGTGCGATATTCCGAAAGCTGTGTTTTTCCATCCTGTAGCGTCCGTTGTTCCGTTTGGGTGGGGCCGTGGTGGTGGTGGTGGTGGAGGGAAAGGGAGGGGGGGGGTCGAGTTAAAGTAATGACTTCTCTGTAGTGAGGATTTGTTTTATTTATAGGGAGGAGAAAAAAATCCACTTGATTAACTGCTGCTCACCGTGTCATTGTGCCAAGCCTTAAATGGGGATTATTTTATTTGTTTGTTTGTTTGTTTGTTTTTTTTTTGATAATCACAGCGTAAAATTGCACATAAATGAAGCGAGGAGGCTGAAAAAACACACAGTGCATGAAGTGTGGGAAGAAGTACCTGAGCCAATGCAGCATGTCTGGACACAGACAGACCAACAGACACACACACACACACCGACAGACCAACAGACACACACACACACCACAGACACACAGACCACAGACACACACAGACCGACAGACCCGCAGACACACACACACACACACACAGACCGACAACAGACACACACACACGACACACACCGACCAGACCGACAGACCACACACACACACACACACACAACAGACACAACGACAGACACACACCATACACAACACCCGCCAGCACACACACACCACACCCAACGACAGACAACACAACATACACACACACACACCACATTTGGATGGCGCTCTTTTACATCCCCCACACACTACAGACACCCACCAGACACACACAATTCCACACACACACCACACACAACACACACCACACACACTCACACACCACACACCCGACCGACACACCCACACAACACAACAGACACACCACCACACAACACACCACCGACAACACAACACACACCACCACACACACCACACAGACCACACACACCACACACACACCAACAACACACACACCCAACAGACACACCATACACCACCGAACTACACAACACCACACACAACAGACCGACGACACACATACGACAGACCGGAAGAGACACATCACCCCTGGCGACACAAACACACCGACAGACACCTACACGAGACATACATACACACCCGAACCAGACACACACCCAGACAGACCGACAGACCGACAGACCACTACCGGACAACACACACACCGACAGACCACAAACCGACAGACCGACAGACACACACACCCACAGACACACACCGACAGACCGACAGACACACACCGACAGACGACTGACACACATACCGACAGACACACACACCGACAGACACACACACAACGCACACACCTGACAGACACACACACAACTGTACACCACACATAGGACCTACAGAACAAGTACACTACACACCAATACCTGCACACACACACACACACCACACATCCACACACACACCACACACACACACCACACACACACAAAAAAAAACACACACACACACACACACACACACACACACATACCACAGACCGACACAGAAACAGGACACACACACACACACGACACCGACAGAACACGACAGACACACACACACACACTCACACACCGACAGACACACACACACACAGACATACCAACAGCCACACACACACACACACACACACACACGACACACACACACACACACACACACACACGACAGACACACACACACACACAGACACACACAGCACACACACACACGACAGACAGACACGACACCACATACACGACACACACCAGACACACTGACACAGACACACCACACACCGACAGACACACAGACGGACAGAGTGTGTGTGTGTGTGTGTGTATATAGTGTTTGTCTGTGTGTTTGTTTTTTGTAAATATGATATAATTGAATACTAGTAAACTTGTGTACACTAACTCCTCCAGGTTATCAGACCGTCATGAGCAGTCAAGCACCCAACTACCAAGGCATGATGGGAACTCAGCAGCCTCCGAGCCAGTCGCTGGTCAGCAGCCAGCCAGGGATAAGCAGTCAGATCCAGGGTGTGATGGTGCAGTACCCACCCATGCCCCCCTACCAGGTCAGTGTCCACAGGGGGTGTGGGCTTCAGGACTGATTCTCTCCACCTGTTCATCTAGGAATGAAAGTGGAGGTGTTTAGAACAGTGTGTGTGTGTGTGTGTGTGTGTGTTTATAGGGCACTCCCAACGTTCCTCAGCCAGCCTATCAGCAGCAACTTGTCCTGCAGGGACCGACCAATCAGACGTCCGTGCCCTCCGCCAGCATGCAGGTGTATTACAGTGTTCTTCCACCAGGACAACACTCAACTGTTAGGTATCTCTCACACACACACACACACACACACACACACACACACACACACACACACACACACACACACTTCCATTAACCTGACTTAAGCTTCTGTACATTCAATGAGCAGATATCCTAAATATCCCCCCCCCCCCCCACACACACACACACACACACACACACCCACCTTCATATACATGTGTGTAAGCAATAGTCATACTTGCGATCGGGATAACGCTCACACTAACCGTTCTTGTTTCCCTGCACCGTTGTGGTCCTCTCCACGCGCCTCAGCTCCACCGTGGGCTTCCTGCCGCCTCCCGCTTCCGAGCAGATGCAGTTCCCCCGGGCCGCCTCTCCCTGTGGCTCCCAGCCAATCCCGACGCAGCAGTGCACAGGTATCACCGAGCTTCCAGCCAATCGTACGGCAGCGGGGCTCACTGTAGGGAAGCAACAAAAGCGGTCACGCTGCGATGAAATGTCTGTCGCGAAGGGGAGAAGTGCCGCGCCAATCGCTCCGACATGCGGAAAATGAAATAAATACACGTTATTTATTTTATTTGTTTGTTTTTCGATGCAAACAAATAAACAAATTTGTTTTTATTCCGTACAGATTGTTTCGGATTTATTTTCTTGTTTTCCGTTGAAACGTTGTCGTAAATCAGGAATCAGGAACGTGGCCGAGATTTTTAACGAGGCGAATGCAGTTTTGTACCGAACTGTCTTAGTGTGTGAGCGAGCGAGTGTGTGAGCGAGCGTGTGTGTGAGCGAGCGAGTGTGTATGTGTGGTCACGTTCCTTCTCTTCACTATATATTTGTTTGAAACTTGTTTTTTCCCTTGCATACTTTGTGGCCGTAATATAAATCCTGTAAATAAATAAATAGATATAAAAAATATTCATTGTTGTCCAGGTGTACCTCCAGCACCCCCTGGTGGTAGTGGTGTGCTGATGATGCAGCTGAGCGTCCCTCCTCCTCCTCCTCCTGCTCCTCATAGTACACAGTGGAAGCAAAACAAGTACTACAGCCTGGATCAGCCGCATCAGCACTCCGCCTCCAAGCCGTGCGAGCTGGGCGTGCTGGAGCCCACGCAGGTCTGTTCACAAACGCTGTAGCCATAAATATCGGGACACCTCGTCCTGTCATGTGACGCTCTCTCTCTTCCTCTCCAGCACAGTCCTCAGCTGACCAGCCCCGCCCCTTCCCCCGCCCACTCTCCCGGGCCGCCCCATCTAGCCAGTTTAAAGGGAATCCGTCCCGGTC
>JACRUU010000012.1:5059498-5084498 GCA_030449085.1 Kryptopterus vitreolus
TCTCTCTCTCTGCATGTCTGTCTGTCTACATGTATCACTCTGTCTTTCTATCTATCCATATCAGTCTCTAACCCTAGATCTGTCTCTCTCTCTCTCTGCATGTCTGTTTGTGCATGTATCACTCCGTCTTTCTATCTATCCATATCTCTCTCTGTCTCTCTCTCTCTCTGCATGTCTGTCTGTACATGTATCACTCTGTCTTTCTATCTATCCATATCTATATATCTGTCTCTCTCTCTCTGCTCATGTCGGTCTGTCTACATGTATCACTCCGTCTTTCTATCTATCCATATCTATCTCTCTCTCTCTCTGCTCGTCTGTATACAGTATATATCTGTCTGTCGTCTCTATCCATCCATCCATCCATCTATCTCCATCCCCCCACATGTCTCTCTCTCTGCATGCCTGCATATGTATCACTCTATATGTGCATCCATCTCTCTCTGCATGTATACAGTATATATATATATATATATATATATATATATATATGTCTCTGTCTATCTTTATCTCTGTCTTCATATATAAATCTGTCTGTCTATTTATCCCTGCATGTCTCTGTCTGTCTCTGAATTTTACCTGTCTCTCTGCATTTATGTCTTCCTATTTCTATCTGTCTGTCTGTCTGTCTATCTGTATATTTATGTTTATTCCTATTCATGTCTCTGTATATCTGTATCTATCTATCTCTCTCTCTCTCTCTCTGTGACTTATGTACTTATGTATGTATGTATGTAAGTCATTCATTCATTCATCCATCTTCTACTTCCATATCCAATCTTCCTTCAGGTCATGGATTGATAGACAGTCTATACACACACACACACACACACACACACACACACACACATATATGTGTGTGTGTGTGTGTGTGTGTGTGTGTGTGTGTATAGACTGTATCTATCAATAATATGTGTGTGTGTGTGTGTGTGTGTGTGTGTGTGTGTGTGTGTGTGTGTGTGTGTGTGTGTGTGTGTGTGTGTGGTGTGTGTGAAAATCTTGTCTCTCTACATGTCTGTCTGCCAATATATTTCTCTCTCATATGTATGTCTACCTATCCGTCTGAATACATCTCTATTTTTCTCTCTCTCTGTTTATCTACGTCTATATATCCCCTCTCTCCCCCCTCTCTTTCTCTCTCTCTGCACATATATACATTTATAAACATATTAAATGTTGGATTATAATACACGATGCCTGCATTTCTTACTAAATGCACTAGAGGGCGCTGGAAGGCCAGTGCTCATATTAAGCAGCGAATGGGAATGTGCGGTGTAGATGAGGCAGATGTGGTCTATATATTGTGACGAGCAACAATGCAGCCGTCATAATGTCTATTTGTTTTACGATTCAATTATTAATCAAATTAATAATTCTGTAATAAAAATGGGGCACTCTAGAAATCTACGTCTTTCGCCTGCTCCCGATAGGGGGCGCCACAGTGCATCATCCATCTCCATACCACCTTGTCCTGTAATCGACCATCTACCTCTTTCGCCCTGCATGTCTTCCCTTCACCCCCTCCATTTATTTATTTACAAATTAAAAGTGCTTGGCGACCCCAAGAAATGTCCTTCTACTCCGGTGGGGGAGGGGGGGAAGGGCGCAATCTTTTTTGCTCAGGGGCCACATTAAGGTTAAAAATTGGACAGACGGGGGCCGGACCGCATGCGTACCTAACAAACTTAAATATATAAAAGGCTTTAATGGTAATACTCCACCTGGTGATGCGCCACCTGGTGGAACGTCAGGCAATTACAGGAACAAGGTCAAAGGAATGCAGTCATAAAAAGGGACGTTGGAAAAGGGACGACTCGGAGCACAACGGCGGCATGTGATGAGTTTTCGACCCCTGATGTATAGTCTTTGTCAGGTAATTGTTTCGTCGCATTGTCACAGGGTCAGAGCCCTGATACGGCGCCCCCTGGAGCATGGAGCGTTAAGAGCTTTGCTCAAGGATCCCAGAGTGGCAGCTTGGTGATACCGGGGCTCGAACCCCCGACCTTCTGATCAGTAGTCCGGTGCACTGAGCTTCACCTCCTCCACCCAGGTCCAGTAGGAAGAGATTCTTTGGGTTTTGATCCGTGATGCGTACACGTGTGGGATACGATTACAGTGAAGCATGTTTATCTCGTAGAGATCTCCGACGCCGCCGATGCAGTTCAAGCCCCCCTTCATGTAGCCATGGCAGCAGGACGGAAACCGTCTCGACCTTACAGTGTGTGCAGGAGGAGGGGGATGGGGGGGGGCGGGGGTAGTTTCGGGGGCGGGGTAGTGCACCGGTAGTGCAGTGCAGCGCAAATATTGCTACACAAACACAACCGATCCCTTTCTCTCTCTCTCTCTCTCTCTCTCTCTCTTTTTTTTTTTATCGTTCAATGGCTTTCATCACTCTCAAGGCCTCGGCCTTTTCATACCTTCCTCCATCTCTCTCTCTCTCTATCTCCTCCCCCTCTCAACTGGGTCTGTTTCACCCTCGAGTCGACGCGCACACAAACGCACTCGCTATCTATCCTTTGTGTAAAGTGAGAGAGAGAGAGAGAGAGAGAGACATACATGTGCGTTCACTCCTTCACTTCTATCGTTCAAATAAATAAATAAATCACCCTGACCCAAAGCAATAGAATAACGAGCTCTTGTGAAGCAGGAACACACCAGCAGGTGGCAGCACGGGGCGGCGCGCACAGGCGAAAGGTGCGCCGACCTTCCGCGTGAAGTCTTCGGGACCAGAGCGAACGTGTGGTGTGTGAACGGTGCTTTCGTCCGTCTGTCACTCCGGCGCGCAAAAAACAAACGCTCCACGGCGACCCTGTTCCTACAAGCCAAGCGATTCCTCCTACACGCAGATCCGCCGCCGCGACACAGCGCCCTCTAGAGGACAGAGGATATTATTATCATTGTTGTCACAAAGACAGCGTTATTTAAAATCGAACGTCGAGGATGATCACACGAGGGGATGGGAGTAGCGTTGGCATTCGATACGATACTTGGATGAAATATCATGATACCGATACTGAATCAATACTATGGCAAAGAAAACGTCTGGAGGTTTCCGAGAGAGAAAAAAAGAACGTGAAAGGAATGAAAAGCATAATCGGGACGTGAGACGTGCTGCAATGCCGGTTCTTTTCATCGCAGAGAGAGCGTCGTTTACATGGAGAATTGCTTCATTGCTGTAAAGTCGCCGTGAAATCGACCTTCCGCCTTGTTTTTCTCCGCCATTTGTTCCGGAATGATCATTTAAAGCGTTCCGCGGTTCATTAGCTTCGATCTTTAGCCAAAGGAAGCGTGGGAGGGTTTGTTTTACGCCGATGATGCAAGACCCGAGTGTCTTCTGATGGAGGACTGATTTCAAGTGCAAGGATGCGTTGAGAAAGAAATGGCGCCTTTCACCAGAAAAGGGGGAATTTCGCCTATAGGGCAGGTTTCAATCCGAAATGGGATCTGGAACTTGACGTTCTTCCTCCCCGCCTTCAATTCCTGGACTACAGAGGTGGCAAAGGAGCTCGCATCCCTCAAGCACTGAGACTGATGTTCTAAAAGTAAAAAGGGCTCAGTATCTCAGTGGTTTACGGCGCTGGGCTGCTGATTGGAAGGTCCGGGGTTCGAGACCCGGTATCGCCAAGCTGCCACCGTTGAGCAAGGCCCTTCTGTGCTCCAGGGGGCGCTGTATCATCTGCATCACCCTGCGCTCTGATTCCAGCTTCCAAAACAAGTTGGGTTATGCCAAGAAAGAATTTCACTGTGCTGTAATGTATATGTGACAAATAAACACACTATTCTGTTCAGCATGGGGGTGGGGGTCTTCACCCGGTGGTCAGCGGCGGTACTGCAGGGGGTCTACTAATTACCTTTACAGACAGTGATGCTTGCATAATAACGTCGTTCTTGTTCCCTTAATATAACTAGTGTACTATGGATAATAGTGGCTGTGTTTGAGGCGTTTTGCCCTATGTCTCTGTCATGGACCTGATTTACAGCCTTATAACCTGCAAGTATTATAAGCTCCTTGCGTAGGCCATGCATGTTGCCTCGAAGCTAAGACGGCGTAAAAAACAAACCATTATAAGCTCTTTTACCGACCAGCCCAAAAAGTTGATTGAGTACGCCTCCACTGCCAAGATGCCACTTGAACAAGGCCCTTGAGCCTCAATTGCTCTGGATAAGAGCGTCTACCACATGCCGTAAATGCACTTCTAATCTACCCGGGCCACGGATTCTTATCCGTCCTTTTAATAAGATCCAAGAGCTCCGCCCACTTTAGGTTTTCCGAACGACCTCGCCCCGAGCTCTTTGTCGAATATGGGCGGAGCTTAAGAAGAAAGGAGTCGGAGCTATTGCTTGTTCACGATCTGGCGCTTTTGACTCAAACCCCCGTTTACTCCGGCGCTACCTCGATAAAAAGCGATTCACAAATACAGCAAAATGCACACAACATATACACAACACGTATTTAAAATGATTTATTTACAATTTATTCATTCTTCTATCACTTCCCTCGGGTCACGGGGAGTCTGTGTCTATCTCAGGCGTCTAAAAGGCAGGATACACCCTGGATGGAATGCCAACCCATCACACACACACACACACACACACACACACACACACACACATTCATACACATTCATATTTTCCGAGGTGCCAATCAACCTACCGTGCATGTTTTTGGACCGGGGGAGGAAACCGGAGAACCCGGAGAAAAACCCCCTGACATTTACATTTGCGGCATTTGGCAGACGCCCTTATCCAGAGCGACTTACAACTGAGCAAGTGAGGGTTAAGGGCCTTGCTCAAGGGCCCACTAGTGGCAGCTTGGTGGTGGTGGTGGTGGTGGTGGTGGGGTTTGAACCCGTGATCTTCTGGTCCAGAGTCCAACACCTTAACCACTGGGCTACCACCTCCCCCTGAGACACGGGGAGAACATGCACAAACTCCACACACACATGGTCGAGACGGGAATCGAACCCGGACCCTGGATGGAGATTAAGGGGGAGACGGGAATCGACCCTTGCGGGGACTGGAACCGGACCCTGGCGGGTTCGGTGTGAGGCGAACGTGCTAACCGCTAAACCACCGTGTCCCCTTTTATTTATTTAAAAGCCATAAAATATCTATTCCAAACAATTCTTATGTATTTTCTATGCGCCGAACGCCGAGGCGGTGAACTCTGTATCGGACCCCCCCGCCTGAATCTGCACATGATTGGTTGTCCAGAGAGGGAATGTGTGCTTTCTGAAGCCCCGCCCCCCTCTTTATGGAAAATCACCCCATATTGGCTTCAACGGAACGAGCCCTGCAGGCAACTCGAAAGGTTTTGCGTCGCGTGCTTGAATCCGGCAGACGGATGCACTAGAATTGGAGTCGTGTCAAATGATTTGCGGCCAGTGAGTGGCGCTGCGGTGCGAA
Source organism: Kryptopterus vitreolus (assembly GCA_030449085.1). Taxonomy (NCBI): domain Eukaryota; kingdom Metazoa; phylum Chordata; class Actinopteri; order Siluriformes; family Siluridae; genus Kryptopterus; species Kryptopterus vitreolus. Next base: position 5,064,905 of record JACRUU010000012.1, read on the forward strand.
AGAACACCTCGATGTGAATGCGTTCGTCTGATGTTCACTTTGGCGCATTAGCGGGAAAACGTTCACACGGGGGAACATTTGCATAAAAGCAGCAATCAAGCTGTCTGCATATTTAAGTCTTTTTTTCTTTTCTTTTTTTTTTCCCCTTTTTAAAGGGGCTCTGATCGTGTTGTCCTCTAGAGGGCGCTGTGGCTTGGCGTGTAGGAGGAAATCGGCTGTAATGTGCGGTGTAAACGTTTCTTTCTATCTGACGACATTTACTGCAGCGTCCTCCTGCTTATTACCTCTTCGTCTGTTCCCCATCCATCCATCATTTTCCTATACCCTTTTTTCCCCTCCACTCGCTTCCCTGCTCTCTCTCTCTCCCTCTCTCTCTCTCTCTCTCTCTCTATCCCCTAATTGCCCCCTCGACAACATCCTGCTCCCTATTTATCCACCCACCTATCTGCCCATCCATCCTTGTCCACTCTACCTTCATCCACCCGTTCCTCATCCACCTGCTTAGTTCGTTTCTCATTCGTCCACCTGTCCATCCCGGTGTACGCGGTGCGCTCGTTATTCCTCCGTCCTGCGATCCTTCTCTTCCACCTGCTCATTATTTCTCTTTCCTCCTCCTCCTCCTCCTCTGCTACTTCCTCCTTTCCTCTCTGTTTGTCCTTTTTTACATTTTACATGTTACATGACCTCTGCCGTCCCTTTACCCCGCCCGGGTATTGTCCTTTACTCCATCGCTCTCTTTATCTGTCTCTCATTCACTACCATTTCACCATCCTTTTTCCACTTACCAGTCTATTTATCCATTTCCTCCTTACATCTGTTGATTCGCCATCCACCCATCCACCATTCATATTCCTCCGCTGGAAACGGACGCTCGATCTATCTTCCTCTATCTGCTTTCTCTCACTTTGTCACTTTTACCACCAAAGGCTTGACTTCCGGACGGTCTACTCACTGTTTATGTATCACTCCATCCACCCATGCATCGGCCTGACCATCCATCCATCCCTCCATCCATCCCTCCATCTGCCCATCCTCTACTGGCTTGGCCATGTTTTGTCCAACACCATTCCTCCAATCCCTGCCCTTCCCTGAATCCCTAAATCTTCTTCCTTCCAACTCGAGAAATTCCCAAATGTTTTCTCCCCCCTCACAATCCAGCCTGTGTGTGTGTGTGTGTGTGTGTGTGTGTGTGTGTGTGTGTGTGTGTGTGTGTGTGTGTGTGTGTGTGTGTGTGGCACGCCGCTTAATTTCCAGGAAATACCAGAGCGACGAAAAACTCGGCTCATAAAGCCAGGATGAAAGACATTCCGACTCTCGGGTTTTTATTAATGGAGTCACTACATGTGGGCTACAGTACACACTTCTCACACACACACACACACACACACACACACACACACACACACACACACACACACACACACACACATAATAACACACTGTGTGGTGTGTGGGAGGGGGGGGGTGATAGTGCAGTATAGCTAGAAAAAATTGAGGAAGCCTGTAAAAAGGGGTGGAATTAGGAGGTAGAGCTATATAGACGAGGGTGAGAAGGGGAATGATTATGTAGTTCAGGGCAAACGTTTGTGTACACGTGTCGCCACGGAGATGATCTCTGCCGTCAGCCTGACCCGAGCCTGGCCATTGGGTGGCGATGGCGATAATTAATAAATGCTTGTTTATACGACAGCCGAGGAAGAAGAAATCGGCTACAATGAATATTACAGTAACCCCATATACATGTGTCCCGTCTGGGTTTGGGGGAGGTGGGGGGGGGGGGGTGTTTAGTTTAGAAGGGGGGGGGGTTGTGTGTTTAGGATGGGGATCCGGTGGTGGTGGTAGGGAAGCAGGTGTTGTTAATCTGCGTGTGCTTTTAGACGCAAAAACACGTACCTGTTACTTTCTTAGACACGCGTTGCCGACCTGCTGAACCCATAGGCATGCAATTCGATGTGTGTGTGTGTGTGTGTGTGTGTGTGTGTGGTATGTGTGTGAGGAAGGGAAGACGAGAAGAAGGAAGACCAGAGGTGAGTGAACGAGACCTCTATATATATATATATATAATATATATATATATATATATATATATATATATATATATATATATATATATATATATATATATATATATATATATGTACTGTATATGAGCCAAGTGCTCTTCTTCACTGCGAGTGTAAACCTACCCCCATCAGCACCTGTGTAGAGTAATCACAGCGGGGGAAACCGCAGCGTGACCCCGTCCTCGGGAATGTCGCTTTGTGTGCACTAGGTTCTCACAAATACACTTCCTCAGGGTCTGAGTGCACTTGTGGGGATCAGAGGGCGCATGCCTGTGAGGGATCTTGGAATGGGGCTTGCTGCTCGTCTAGCTTCACACACACACACACACACATGGACTACACACGCTGTATAGCAAGAGATCTTCCACCATATACGTAGATGTAAAGCGTATGGGCATGGAGAGACGGCTGTATGTGACAGAATTGTGTGCCTGAGACTTTTTGGGGAAGAGGCACATACGTCTGGAAAAGGGGGGGGGGGGTTTGTTAAAGAGCTGGGCTCTAGACTAAAACGTCATTGGTTCGAGTCCCAACCTATGGTCCGCTAGTAGGGTTTTAGCCTCCAAGGCTGTGGTGCCCATTAACGGGAGAAGCAATTACTGCCTAGGTACAATTCCTGGTAATGGATTTGGGTCCACAATGAGGGGAGGACGGGGACCGCCCTCCAGGACCTCCTCGTCGTCTTTTAACTGACCTACTGAACGAATAGAGAGAGGAAAAATGTGGAAGGGCTTTGCGAGTCCGTTGTGTATGTATCCGAGGCCACGCAAAGGAAATGAACATTAAAAAAGAACACTCCAGGCTATTGAACCGGCACACGGGATCGCACGCTGTGAGATCATCCAGGCACCGAGATGGGATTCGGAGTCGGGACAAAGTTCGCAGTGTGATCAATGGGTCACATGCTTGGTTTGGTACGTGGTCGCGCAGGGAAACGAAAATAGCACGCTTAACGCATTGTTTATTTATTTATTTATCCTTGATTTCAGGGCTCTTTGTTTTCTGATTTCATCCCTCAGCACAGAATTGCAATAAAGAACCCAGAGGAGAATCGTATACTCTTTTGCAAACTCGTTACGTCGTATTTCAGTGTGTGTGTGTGTGTGTGTGTGTGTGTGTGTGTGTGTGTGTGTGTGAGAGCGAAAAGCACCCGGTAGATGTTCATTCATTCATTCATCTTCTAGCGCTTTATCCAATCTTCCCTCGGGTCACGGGGAGTCTGTGTCTATCTCAGGCGTCTATGGGCATTAAGGCAGGATACACCTGGATGGAATGCCAACCCATCACACACACACACACACACACACACACACACATTCACACATTCATACACTAGGGACAATTTTCCAAGGTGACAATCAACCTACCGTGCATGTTTTTGGACCGGGGGAGGAAACCGGAGAACCCGGAGAAAAAACCCCTGAGACACGGGGAGAACATGCACAAACTCCACACACACATGGCCGAGACAGGAATCGAACCCGGACCCTGGCGGTGTGAGGCGAACGTGCTAACCACTAAACCACCGTGCCAAGTATTTTAATTTATTTTTAGTTTCTTTGGTAGCAGAGCCAATTAGGCAAAACCCAGTGTATTTGGGATTTAGACTTGTGAAGTCTAGTACCCTGCTTTTCCAGCCACATGTCCATGGAAGTACATCCCAGATCCCGGGCCTCTTCAACTCGCCTCCATCAGTACCTGTTTTGTCCTAAAATCGTCCTTGTGCCTGAATAAGCTCAAAACCCCACAATCATCCCAGAGCAGCGGGAGTGGATGTTCAAAAATTCCGTAGGCGTGTTATGGTGTCCAGAAATATTAGTGGACCCCTAGCCACTGAGAATGGCTGAGAATGATGGTCGCGTCGCCAAATGATTACCAGAAAGACTTTCTTTAACGACAGGATAAGATGGCGACAGATTATTTTGGCATGTACAATGCGGGCCTGCTGGAATTCCAAATTCATTACCGGAGGAGGTAAAGTAGAGGAGAAGTCACGTAGCAGGAATATATATTCTATATTTGAAATATATGTTTCAAAAAAGGGCTACTTCATTGACTGAGTACAATAAAAGAGGTCTAAGTACCGAGCCTTGTGGGACTCCTGGGGTGAGTCTGAATGAAGCAGATGTGAATGTCTTCTGTGTTATCTGATACGGCCATCTTTCGCGCATAGGAAGTAATCCGCCACCATGCTGAGGCCACTAAGCCTTGTAAGGGTCTTGTGATTGACCGTGTCAAAGGCTGGTAAAAGAGGTCGAGTAGGAACTTCCCCCTAGGGCCGTTCTCCCGGGGGGGGCTTTGAAACGAGGGAGCGTCGGAGCACAGGACCTTCCTCGCTGTTTTGCAAACACACATTCGTGTTCCTTTTGTTTTCGGCGCAACAAAACTAGGCGATTTCATGGTGTAAACGTTTGCGCTTTATTCCCCTGACGCCGCCGATGTCCTAATTGATGTCCTAAAATTGTTTCCTTTTTACTGAGCTTTTATTTAACCCGTTGATGGAACGGCTAATCGTAGCATGGGATCAGTCATGTGACTCGTGTATTGGATTCTTGTCATCTCGGGGCCGAAGTATTCAATTGAGAGGAACGTGTGAGAAATCCCTTCGTGGTTTGGGGAAACAACCTTGGGCCAACCCACACACACACACACACACACACACATTCTATCAAGTCTCAAGGAGATTGTTCTGTGAATTGATATTTTGACTCCGGGGTGTGTGTGTGTGTGTGTGTGTGTGTGTGCGGGAAGACCTACAGCATTCACTTACACTGCTTTTGTTCACACACACATATTCCGCCCCACCTATAACCTAAAAATTCTTGACTTGATGAGGTAACCGCACTCATTCCCGTCCTATCCCATTCCCACACTGCAATCCGAGACGTTTTCAGATCAGAAGAGCGAGACAGCAAGTGTGTGTTGGGTTTTCTGGCCTGGTATGGCTCGTCTACAGGTCGTGCGCGTGTTCCACGGCTATAGGGTTACCTAGCGGGTTTGACTTCCTCGTCTTTCGTTTACGCTCCGCGTCATTTGTCACCTTTTTCCGAAAGGAGACCTTTGACACGACGGCGGTTGAATCTGGGAATGTCCGAGGCCTTGCTGAGTGAGCAGCTGTTGACAGAATGGTGTGTAGTGCAGGGGAAGGAGGGGGGAGCTGGGGGGTGATTCTGGATTTGAACCCACAACCTTTTGCAGAACTCAGGATGTACTTTGCATACTTTGTGAGTGTACACTGTGGACATTGACAGATCTATAATAATTAGTGCCGTGTGCAAAAGCATCACTATTATAATCTCTATCTCGCTTCGGTCAAATTTTCGGCGCGTAACTCGTCCCGCAGTCATGAGTCATACCTCATATCGTGCGTCCCGATGGTGCGACTTGCGCTGTTACTTTTATAAGGAATTGCCCCGCGGAATTCCGAACCCGGGGCCAAAAAGCGGGAATTTTTTCCCCATAGAAAATGAACGGGGACGAACTTTCGCACCTCGCAGTTCGGGCCTGTGAGCGTCCGACATGCACATGGCAAATCCACTCATAGGGGGTCCGGAGTGGATCACCATCATATACCTCCCAAATCCCCACACACGTTCGGAATTTTGGGAAATACGCGACATTCCGACCCCATAGAGAATGAATGGGGAAATTTGACACTCCGCTGTTCGGCCCGTGTTCGCCCGACATGCACATGTGACATAAACACTCGTAGGTGAGATGGAGTAGGTCGCGAACATATGACTGCCGCATGACGTCACGTGGCAAACGTGAAACTCTGAGAAACTCGGACACAGGGTCATGTGACATGTCTAAACGCTCAGCACATCTGCGGGAGTCGGACGCTGGATAATTTGATGTCACGTACATCACTGGCCCCGCCCCCTCCGGAAAAGAGGCTTTTTTGGTGTCTAAACACTCCGAACAAGCTAGCATTTCGAAGTCAAGGGTAAAATATCAAAATGGACTCTATGGGGTCGCGCCCGGAGCTGCTGTTTTTGCATCTGCAAGCATCACTCACATTTAATCATTGAGGAAAGTCGGATTTCACGACGACAGCGTTTTAAAGCCGAGCGGCCGCCGTCCCACGAGGCCTTTTAATAAGAGACGTGGCACGACTCGAAGCGTCGTCTCCGCCTCCTCCTTCCATATGTTGGATCTGCTTGACATTAAGGTCTCCGCAGTGGCTGCGAATTAGCACGTTTCAAGCGGGCCGCGGGATCTGGCACCATGTGTTTTTTGTTGGTAAACGCACAGCGAGTCCTTATCATTAGCACGTCTCGGGCTTTGATCATTCCCGAGCGCACAGCTAACATTTATACATGGGAATAGCTAGCATGACGGTGTTACCGCACTCCCCCCCCCATTCATCCGCGCTGTATTGTCACCTTATCTCAAAAGCACTTTATTCCCGTGTCTGTTAGGCTGCTCTCACATTCTTTAGCAAGCAGTAGTGTGACCACATTGTGTATCAGCCGGACTTAATAAGCGACTAACTCCAGTGCGCGCTTACAAACATCGCTAGCGTAACACAAATCCTAACGCACATCAAAGGACGGAACTTTGTTCCTCTGCACGCATTTTTAGAATTATATTACATCTGGAAGAAATGTTGTCAGTCGGGAAAATAGCGCACAGACGCGCATGGTTTAACCCCGTCGAGCACCATCATAAAGGAGCGGCAATAAACTGCAGTAAATGTGAACGGGCCTTTGTGCATTTGTGTAAATCACCGCGCCAGACTGAAGAATGCAGAGCCGGGACGCCTCGGTTATCAGGAGCGCAGGATGTCTGGGATAATCGTACATCCAGGTACTTATAGTAGTTCCTTCTATAGTCGATCCGCCAATGCAAATAATGATCCAGACATTCGTGTGTGTGTTTTTTTTATGTAATCTTATAATATTATATAATAATAATAATAAATAATATTATATAATTCTGTATAATAGAAAAATATTACATCCAGGTACTTATAATATATATTCATTCATTCATTTTCTAGCGCTTTATCCGATCTTCCGATCTTCCCTCGGGTCACGGGGAGTCTGTGTCCTATCTCAGGCGTCTATGGGTATTAAGGCAGGATACACCCTGGATGGAATGCCAACCCATCGCAGGGCACACACACACACACACACACACACACATTCATACACTAGGGACAATTTTCCAAGGTGCCAATCAACCTACCGTGCATGTTTTTGGACCGGGGGGAAACCGGAGAACCCGGAGAAAAACCCCCTGAGGCACGGGGAGAACATGCACAAACTCCACACACACATGACCGAGACGGGAATCGAACCCGGATCCTGGCGGTGTGAGGCGAACATGCTAACCACTACGCCACCGTGCCCTATGGTACTTATAATATATATATATATATATATATATATATATATATATATATATATATATATATATATATATATACATTCATCATCATCTAGTAGCGCTTTATTTGAACTTCCCTCGGGTCACGGGGAGTCTGTGTCTATCTCAGGCGTCTATGGGCATTAAGGCAGGATACACCCTGGATGGAATGCCAACCCATCACACACACACACACACACACACACACACACACACACACACACACATTCATACACTAGGGACAATTTTCCAAGGTGCCAATCAACCTACCGTGCATGTTTTTTGGACCGGGGGAGGAAACCGGAGAAAAAACCCCTAAGACACAGGGAGAACATGCAAACTCTTTTAACAATGGACACTGCCCCAAAATAGCTTTACTGAGATATAAAGGTTATCAAGTTTGAATTTTGTAATACAGTGTTTATCGTGAATCATTTTGCCACCGTGACCGTTTCATATTCATCCTTGAAAGTGAGTCTAGAGTGTAGCATTATTAATAGTAGCAGAGACGTTGGGTTTTTTTTTTTCCACAATTTACGGCGTTTAGCAGAAGCTTGTATCCAGAGGGACGTACAAAACAAATTGCCGTGTCGTCTGTATCGCTGAATAAACGAACGCCGGTTCGGTAGGTTAACGACTTAAGAGACCGTTAGCTAAAACGTCTGTTTTTTTCCATAGATATGTAAAACAAACAAGGAAAATATGAGCGCTAGGGTTCATCGTTTCAGGACGACTCGGCTGTTCGGATATCTACAGATATCCGAAAATATCATCATCGTTCAAAAAAGAAAAGAAAAACAACACCTATCCAGATAAACGGCTCCATCCGGACAGAGTCAATGTGATTGGATGAGGAGTACAAACATGTAGCATTCCGACATCCTATTGGTTTGTACTCGATCCGTCGCACCTGCACACGACATCCAATCACGTCACAGTCCAGGGATCACATAACCAGTCGTTACTCGAAAAATTTATTATTTCTTAAAAGTGATTATTTCTCCACTACTGAATCATTTATCAAACAGGTGTTTTCTCTTCGTCCTCCGCAAATGAAGCTACAGTAGGGAGTTCTGTAGAGAGATGTTTGAATAAATTAGCCAAAGTCCTTTTTTCTTTATATTACTTTTATATGTTAAGTAGAGGGGTTTAGTGGTTAGCACGTTCGCCTCACACCACCAGGGTCCGGGTTCGATTCCCGTCTCGGCCATGTGTGTGTGGAGTTTGTGCATGTTCTCCCCGTGCCTCAGGGGGTTTTTCTCTGGGTTCTCCGGTTTCCTCCCCCGATCCAAAAACATGCACGGTAGGTTGATTGGCACCTTGGAAAATTGTCCCTAGTGTATGAATGTGTGTGCGAGAATGTGAGTGTGTGTGTGAATGTGTGTGTGTGTGTGTGTGTGTGTGTGTGTGTGTGCCCTGCCATGAGTTGGCATTCCATCCAAGGGTCTATCTTGCCTTAATGCCCATAGACGCCTGAGATAGACACAGACTCCCCGTGTGTGTGTGTGTGTGTGTGTGTGTGTGTGTGTGTGTGTGTGTGTGTGTGTGTGTGTGTGTGTGAAGAAAATAGAACAGAAAAAGAATGTCACTTTTGGCAATGCGCCTGCGCGCTCGTGAAAGCGTCCTACATGCACGCGCAACACAAAAAAACGGGGCGGAGACAGCATCACGCTCCGCGCTCTGTGATTGGTCAGGAGCGCGTTATATAATGCCGGCTAGCTCACGAGGCGACTTCAGAGGCACAGAGAGGCGGAGAGCACCGGACTTGGACAGCCTTCGGCACGCTACGTGGGAATTAATTTTGGTTTATTTGTGTTTTTTTCTTTTTTTTAAACAAACATTTTTAACAAATGAAGGAACGAAGGTCGTGTCTTCCGCCCGGAATGGACGCGAGTCAGAACGTTAAGTGTAAGATAGTAGTGGTGGGAGACAGTCAGTGCGGTAAAACTGCTTTACTTCATGTGTTCGCCAAGGACTGTTTCCCTGAGGTGAGTAAATAATTTGTTTTTTTTTTCCATTTTATTTTAATGTGACCACGTTTAAAATGTACTCAAAACATGTTCCCCGTGTAGAACTATGTTCCCACCGTGTTTGAGAATTACACCGCGAGTTTTGAGATTGAGACGCGGAGGATTGAGCTCAGCCTCTGGGACACCTCAGGTAAGAGCTCACCTAATAATATTTAGTATATATATATATATATATATATATATATATATATATATATATATATATATATATATATATATATATATATATTTTTTTTATTTTATTTTTTTTTTCTCACACACACATGCAGTAAATATCATTAATGTACATGTATTTCTCATACCCAAATACAGAGGGGTGCCAATATTTATGCACATTTCCTTTACACTTCCTGACCACAATGTTACCGTTAATAACATTCCGCCTTCTACGTCAGGCCAATGTGATGGTTTTCTCCTGAGATCAGGTTATTGACCATCTGATCAGTGGGTTATCAGGTCACATTTCACAAGGACGACCCTGGAACGTTTGACCCCCCGATCACCTCGACGCGTCCGGACATGCCCGAGGTGCGAGCGTTGGGTCTGCGGGCCGCCGTTCGTATGCGAAGGTTCCCGTGACGCTCTCCAACTGTGACGGGTCGCAGTCGTACCACTTTGGCCTCGTCTTTTCAGAATCCCTTCCGCTTGCACTTATATCCATTGGGACCTTTTTAGTGTATTGTGTGTGTGTGTTACAGGAGGGTGTTTGATTTACTTGTGGTGAAGCCGAGTTACCTGGGAGGGTTTGGGAAGTGAGTTTTATCCCAAAAAGGGGAATACTAGAATTTTGGCATGAAGTGCTTTGTGTGTTTCTGTAGCGTGTGTGTGTGTGTGTGTGTGTGTGTGTGTGTGTGTGTGTGTGTGTTGGAGGTGTAATTGTAGGTATTTGCTTTAATACCTCTGTCTGGCCCTTGTGTACATGTTGCTTTCACATCACCAGTTTGCTTTTAATACACAGTTGTGAGGAGAGGTGGCAGACACACACACACACACACACACACACACACACACACACACTCAGTACTGTGATTCCGCAATTCCGGATTGTTAAATCGGTATGAGAAGTATATTTAGGGCTTGCGTTCATCAGTGAAACCTTTTATATAGGTTTTTCTTCCACTGCTAAGAGAGTTGTGTGTGTGTGTGTGTGTGTGTGTGTGTGTGTGTGTGTGTGTGTGTGTGTGTGTGTGTGTGTGTGTGTGTGTGTGTGTGTGTGTGTGTGTGTATATATACACACACACACACACACACACACCCCCACGCGTGCAACCTCACTTGTATTGTTCTGGACGACACATCCAGTTTATAACTCATTATAACAGCCGTATACCTTCTCATCACAACATTGTTAGTCACCATCGGACCAATCATATTTATATCAGATATATTTATCCAAGTCATCGAATATTAGGGGTTTTCCTTTTTCCTTTTATATTTAACATTTATTTTTAAAATGTAGCCTTTTAGGTGGAGTCTGAATTGAAATTGGGTTGCTAGCTAAATACTGTTACCGTATATAGTCACGTGGTTTTTTTTTTATATATATATATATAGTCACAATGTTATATTAATGATTGAAAGGATGATGGAAAAGATTTTCAAGGTGGGTGGGTTTTATTTTTTTTTCGTGTTTATTATAGGTCAGGGAGACCGGTTTAACGGGGTTTGATCTCATGCAAGAAGGAGTCATTTAACGGGTTTATTTCTTCTTTTATAATAGGCCCAGATAAAGGACGGCATTAGTCGTATAATTGTCTTGTCATGACGGTCGTTGTTTTGGGTCGCGTCGTGGGACGTTTCCCCCATTGTACATAATAATGAAGTGTCTGAAGTCGAGCTGCTGCTTTGTTGTTTGTGTCGTTTACTCCAGCTCGTGCCTGGTCGTCCCTCGTTTGGTTCTCGGGTCTTTGTTTACACAAATATACGCTATAGAGACTCAATATACTGCAGACAAACACACTGTCAGGCCTGATATTGTCTTTAGAACGTAGCCCAGTGAACTCCCACCCCCAAGCTGTGCATCCTCAGTGTATAAGGCACTTCTTGTGTTGTGTACTTATCCCGAGGTTCGAGCCTGACCTCGGAACGCCGTGGCTTCCGAATGCCCCCTGCAGGCCCTAACAATTGCGTCCCTCCTGACTCTGCTCAATCTAAGCCCCTTATTGATTAAGGGTGTGAACACCTACGGTCAGGAAGACCAGGGGCTAAACGTCCGCACTTTGAAGCGAGTCTCTACAGCAGCAAGCTTTAATCAATACACACACACACACACACACATCCTGCTGGGTCGCTTACTGAGGTTCCTTTTGTCTCTCCGTTATTTGAGGGCCGAATAATGAGCTCACGAAGGCAGTACGGTCCTCATTAAGACTTTTAAACGCAGCCATTTGGCTTGCCGGTGCTCACGCCGCCCAACACCTCTCTTCATAGCGGCTCTGTTTGGCTCGCTGCCGTTTAGGAAGAGTGTCGGAGGAAGTTTTTAAATGGCAATTTAATTTGCGCTTTGATCTCCACGGCTGCAAATCTCCAAGAATCCGAGTGGTTTTATTAAGAAAATAACTCTCCATGCCGCGTTGTTGTTAAACGGCTGCCGCCTTGAGTACATATTCCCCATTACATCACATCCCGAGGGGTGACGGGACGTTCTCAGGTAAACGTCGCATGACCTTCTACCTAGAACGCTCAACTGGCAGGACAAAAAGGAGACACAAATGTGTGTCTAAATCCCACCCGAAAGAACCTAATCTAAGCCAAACATACAGGAGTTCCTGTTCTTCAGGAGTCTGATCCGGAGCGTCGTGCCGTACATTCCACAGATGAAAGGTCTCAACAAAGAGCCCATTGTCAAAATAAGCTCGGGGAAGCTCAGGAGTCATATGAACGCTTATTTCCGCCGAGAGGGTTTATATCTCATTAGCCTAAACGGAAATCGGATTGGAGCGGCTCCCGCATAATTGTGGCGTTCCAACGAATTCTTCCCCTCTTCCTTCCTTCCTTGTACATGTTTCAGTTTATTTTTTCCTCTCCAAAAGATTTACACATCCTTTAGAATGGAAATACACGTGTTCAGTGTGATTTACCACAGGTGTGTGTACGGCACCCTGGTCAGCTATATATACTTTTGTAAACACACACTGAATCGTACAGAGAGCAGCTGGACATTCCTCACAAAGTGAGCGGGAGGATGAGAAGGGTTCCATGTGTGAGCAAGATGGTTATATATGGTCGTGAGGGAGAGGGTGTGTGTCCCGAGGCTAGCTGTAATGCGAGTTAATGAAATGCCGCGGTGAGTGTCGGGGGCTTGGGGATTTCCTCCGCACCGGCAAAGGTCACATTTTAATGCAAATCTACCATAAACGTGAACTTTCCCAGAAGCGGGTCTGCGTCGTGTCTGAATCCTCACAGAGTAAAGCTGATTGGTTGTGCAAGAATAAACCACATATTGCCCGGAATCCAATCTGCAAAGGTTTTGGAAAGGCGGATCACCTAAATGTCGACAGCGCCGTTTCCTGACTCCTGTTTGTAAACAATAGGAGACTTTTTATTTTTAATTTAATTTTCTGATGTTTACAGAGATTATAAAGGCTTTCAGAATGATTGTGGGGGGGGGGGGGTTGCTGTCTTCTGCTTCTTCAGTGCCTACAATCAGATCAATTTGTAAATGAAAGCAAGCACACGGAGGTGCACAGAACATCTCCGATTACTAAGCATGTGGCCACATAAAGGTTGTCAGTGGTCGTATCCTGTGTGTGTGTGGGGGGGGGGCGTCTTCTGAGGACTGGGATAAAACACCTTCTCGTTTCCCAAAACGCCTTCTTTAAACCCCTACCCGTGTATGTGTGCAGTTCCCCCCCCCCCGAACAGACCTCCCATGTGTCGCACCAAAATTCTCCAGATTCCTGGCTGTACATGTGGGAAGCAGAAAACCGCTCCAACCCAAAGGATTTTAATGAGGCGCAGTCCCTGAGTGTGTGTGTGTGTGTGTGTGTGTGTGTGTGTGTGTGTGTGTGTGTGTGTGTGTGTGTGTGTGTGTGTGTCCCGAGCCGCCCTGTTATTTCATTACACAGAAACCCGAGGTCTTGTTCTCTGAGGATGTTTCGTAATACAGTGCAAAAAAAAAGTGTCGTGTTTGCAGTATATGTGCATATAAATCGTGTGTGTGTGTGCGCGCACATGTTAAGCTTTGCCTCCTCCTCCTCGTGTTCCAGGCTCACCTTATTACGATAACGTGAGGCCGCTGTCGTACCCCGACTCGGACGCGGTCATCATCTGCTTCGACATCAGCCGCCCGGAGACTCTGGACAGCGTCCTTAAAAAGGTGCGTACCCCACAACACAAATGATCTGTATACAAATCTGACTATTAACGAGAAGGAGGATCCCATCCCTGAGTGCCAAAGGATCATGGGAAAGCGAGCAAGCAAGGTGCTCATGTTCCTGAGGGAACAATCAGCCTTGTGTGTGTGTGTGTGTGTGTGTGTGTGTCCTAGTGAACTGGATCCTGGCAGCAGTAGAGATAAATGCTTCAGCATTGAATTATAGGAGATTTAACACACACACACACTCGCTCTGGGTCGCTGTGTTGGGGGGGGGGGATGCAGATCACCTGAAAGCAGAGACAGATCAAGAGATCTGTCTGTCTATCTATATGCCTGCCTGTCTGTCTCTCTGTCTGTATTTACAGTTACAGCATTTGGCAAACGCCCTTATCCAGGCCGACTTGCAACTGAGCAATTGAAGGTTAAGGGCCTTACTCAAGGGCCCCACTAGTGGCAGCTTGGTGGTGGTGGTCGTGGGGTTTGAACCTGCGATCTTCTGGTTCAGAGTCCAACGCCTTAACCACTGTGCTATACCACCTCCCTATTTCTTTATCTGTCTGACACTTTTTCTGTCAATGCCTGTCTGTCTGTCTGTCTATTTTTCTGTCTGTATGCTTGCCTGTTTGTCTATATGCCTGTCTGTCTGTATACCGGTGTCTCTATCTGTATACCAGTCTGTCTGTCTATTATTCTGTGGGGGAGACGTATTTCTCTACATAGATTCCCCGTTTTCCATAGAGCTCACTCTTTTCTCCGTCCTTTCTCCTGCGTTAGTGGAAAGGGGAGATCCAGGAATTCTGTCCCAACACGAAGTTGCTGCTCGTGGGCTGCAAGTCGGACCTGAGGACAGACCTCAGCACCTTGGTGGAGCTGTCCAATCACAGGCAGATGCCGGTGTCCTACGATCAGGTGAGCAGTGAACGTGCAGACGCTCTCCTCCGTTAATCACATGGCCGTGTCTTTTTAAAAAAAAAATTATTTTTGGCGCCTAAAAAAAGTGATTAGAAGATTAGAAGATTCCCCCTTCTAGATAACAGATAAAAGGCGTGGGGGAGTAATATGCGGGGTAAAGCAGATTCCGAGAAGGTTGACCCCTGACCCCCCCCCCCCCCCCCCCCCCCCCCCAGGTGCTGTAAATCTGGCGCCTGGATGAATAGCGAAGTCACCAGCGGGCGTTATTCCGATAACCGGACCGGGGGAAAACTAACCATCTGGGCGTTCTCTCTCAGGGTTCGGCGATGGCGAAACAGATCTCGGCGCCGTACATCGAGTGTTCTGCGCTGCAGTCGGAGAGCAGCGTGCGGGACATTTTCCACGTGGCCACGCTCGCCTGCGTCAACAAGAGCAGCAAAAACGTCAAGCGCAACAAATCCGCACGCTCGGCCAAGCGTGTCTCGCACATGCCCGGAAGGCCCGACCTGGCGGCCGTGGCCACGGACTTCCGCAAGGACAAAGCCAAGAGCTGCACGGTCATGTGATCTCATCCAGATAGAAAGAGGAAAAAAAATGCGGGAATTAAAAAAAATTGAAATAAAAATGGGGCGGAGACCGCGGAACGCCGTATGCAACCTGACAGCAAGCGGGAAAACTGTCCTGAAGCCATATTTTTGCCCTTTCGCCACTTCACCTCAGACAAAGTGCGCCCCTACAAGATTCCACGCCTTTTCCGGATCCTGAAGCAGGAACTGGAAGCTTCAGCAGATAATATGAGGATCCAGTTTAAGGCTACATTGTTTTATTTTTATTAGTATGGACGAGAACACAAGGCTCCAGGAAAGGCGGCGGCGCGGGGGGGGTTGGGTGATGGGGAGGGGTATGAGTGGGGCGGGGTATTACAAGCTGGTTTGAGGAAGGTAGCTGAAAATAGCACGGCGTGGAAGAATCACTGTGCTTTCGATTTACTACTTCTCTTTTTGCATGGCTGCTTATCCAGATGTTCGCTGGCTATATCGCTGAGCTCGGCTCGAATGCCTCAGCGCGTGCGGTCACTATGGATACTCCGCTTGATGTGTTTTTCCATCTCTATTTAATAGAAAGTCACTTTCTAACTCCTGACAGTCGGATTTGGACTAAATTACTCGATGAAATGAAGCCGATCTGGACTTTTAAAATTTTTGGGGGGGCTAAAAATATACCAGCAAAATACACTTCCGAATGGATTCCAAAGATGGTGTTTGATATGGAATATGATGACGGTGTCAAATTTTCGCGTCGAGCGGCAGAATGTACGCGACGGCAGGAAGCGTTTAAACATTAATCGTACACGGACGTCATTTCAGGCCTGTAACAGGAACTCGATCTACCAGTTATTGTTTCCTTGCGCTCGATCGTTTTTATTCCTTGGAACAAAAACGCACTAGTACGCTTTACTGTTTCTTACCCACAATACACCTTTGATTTGCATTAAGCTGAGAGAGGTGATCTCAGATCAGCCAAACTCTGGGTTTATGGGGTTACACTGTGCAGTAAGGCGAGATCCATAGGGTCTGGGGGAGGGGGGAGGGAGAGTATCGTCTCTCTCGGAGATACAGGACGAGTTCAGATCCAATCTAACGTTGTGTTTTTGTTTAGATCAGTTGCAGGTCAGTAGTTGCACTTTGAGTCGAACCTTTTCAATAAATTTCCCATGGGTTTAATTAGATTTCATGTCCGTTCATAAACAGTATTAATGTCTGCTTTTTTTTTGTGCTTTAAAACTAGACAAGCTTGTTTACTTTACTTCCAATCCATTTGTACGTTCTGTTTGTATCTGCATTAATATTTATTGAAATTTGTTCTAAATGTAAAAAAAAAACAAAGCCAAACGAATTAAAAGCTTTTTGATAGGAAACGTGGAGTGTATCTTTGCCTCCTTTTGATGCTGCAGCGCTACAAAGCCTCCCGTCGGATCAGGTGATGTCCAGACAAAGCCAAGCTTGTCAACATGTGACCTTGAGCAATAACTCATGGGAGACGTGGACGCTACGTTTATCAGACTGCGAGCGGAATTCCCATCCCATTTGTTATCGAAGCATAGCTTACATTCCATACAAATATTACGGAAATATGAAGGGGGGGAAAGTTACACATTCAAGTCAAGTCAAGTCAAGTCAAGTGAGCTTTATTGTCATTTTAACACATACAGCTGATGCAATATACATTAAAACGAAACAACGTTCCTCCAAGACTACGGTGCTACATAAAACAACATAAAGGCACGATAGACAACAAGAGCTACATACACGGGACGACATAGAGCCACAAACAACAAGTGCGACAAGACAGACATTACATAGTCACGCCACAGGACAGGTACATAGATTAAAGCGCCGACAGTGCAGTTATATTGTGCAAAAATGCAAAAATATAAAATATGGATTGTGCAAGGTAGATAAAGTGGCAGTGCAGATTGTAAACATAGTAATAAACATTCAAGTATTAAGGCAGCAAAGTGACGTGTGCCAACCTTCAAACTATGACCATGTTTTTTAGCAGCAGAATAAATAATGTTGGACAGCAGTGGTGTGTAAAACCGGAGTGTGTGTGTGGCAGTGGTTCAGTCTCTAGTGTTAAGAAGCCTGATGGCTTGCGGGTAGAAACTGTTTATCAGTCTGGTGGTGCGGGCCCGAATGCTTCGGTACCGTTTACCAGAAGGCAGGAGGGTGAAGAGTGTGTGTGAGGGGTGTGTGGGGTCAGCCACAATGCTGGTGGCTCTTTGTGTGCAGCGTGTGGTGTAAATGTCCGTGAGAGGGGGTAAAGAGACACCGATGATCTTTTCAGCTGTCCTCACTATCCGCTGTAGGGTCTTGCGGTCCGCGACGGTGCAGTTCCCAAACCAGACGGTGATGCAGCTGCTCAGGATGCTCTCAATAGTCCCTCTGTAGAACGTGGTGAGGATCGGGGGAGGAAGATGTGCTTTCCTCAGCCTTCGCAGAAAGTAAAGGCGCTGCTGGGCTTTCCTGCTGATCTGGCGGGTGTTGAGAGACCAGGTGAGGTTCTCCTCCAGATGAACACCAAGGAACTTGGTGTTCTTGACGATCTCCACGGTAGAGCCGTCGATGGTGAGTGGAGGATGTTCACTCGGTGCTCTCCTGAAGTCAACGATCATCTCCTTTGTCTTGTCGACGTTCAGAGACAGGTTGTTGGCTTCACACCATGCCGTTAGCTGTGCCACTTCCTCTCTGTATGCTGACTCGTCGTTCTTGCTGATGAGACCCACCACGGTCGTGTCATCGGCGAACTTGATGATGTGGTTCGAGCTGTGCATCGCTACACAGTCGTGAGTCAGCAGGGTGAACAGCAGGGGACTGAGAACGCAGCCTTGAGGGGCTCCGGTACTCAGTGTGGTGGTGCTGGAAACGCTGTTCCCGATTCGGACTGATTGTGGTCTCCCAGTCAAAAAGTCCAGAATCCAGTTACAGAGGGAAGTGTTTAGTCCAAGCAGGCTTAACTTTCCGATGAGGTGCTGAGGGATGATGGTGTTGAATGCTGAACTGAAGTCGATGAACAGCATTCGAACGTAAGTATCTTTGTTGTCCAGGTGTGTGAGGGACAGATGAATGGCTGTGGAGATCGCGTCGTCCGTTGAGCGGTTCGGACGATATGCGAACTGTAGCGGGTCCAGTGTGGGTGGTAGCTGGGTTTTGATCTGCCTCATGACAAGCCTCTCGAAGCATTTCATCACGATGGGTGTGAGTGCGACGGGACGATAGTCGTTGAGGCAGGACACTGAGGACTTCTTCGGCACGGGGACGATGGTTGTCGCTTTAAAGCACGATGGAACAACGGCGCTGCTCAGAGAGATGTTGAAGATATCCGTGAAGACATCTGCTAGCTGTTCTGCACATTCTCTGAGCACTTTACCAGGGATGTTGTCTGGTCCAGCAGACTTCCGTGGGTTCACTCTGCGCAGAGTTTGCCTCACATCAGCGCTGCTTAGGCAGATCACCTGGTCGTTGGGCGGAGGGATGGTCTTCCTCGCTGTCACGTTGTTCTGTGCCTCGAACCGAGCGTAGAAGTCGTTCAGCGCATCTGGGAGGGAGTCGTCACTGCTACAGACAGGTGAGGTCGTCTTGTAGTTTGTGATCGTCTGGATGCCCTTCCACATGCGCCGAGTGTCTCCGGTGTCCTGGAAGTTGCTGTGGATTCTCTGGGCGTGTGTGCGCTTTGCCTCTCTGATGGCGCGGGACAGTTTGGCCCTGGCTGTTTTTAAGGCCGTCATGTCCCCTGCTCTGAAGGCGGTGTCTCTGTTCTTCAGCAGCGCACGCACATCCGCCGTCATCCACGGCTTCTGGTTTGAGCGTGTGGTGATGGTCTTGGAGACGGTAACATCATCAATGCACTTGCCGATGTAGCTGGTCACTGATGACGTATACTCCTCCAAGTCTACCGAGTCGCCGTTGGTTGCAGCCTCCTTAAACATGTTCCAGTCAGTGCACTCAAAACAGTCCTGTAGAGCTGACATGGCTCCAGCAGGCCAGGTTTTCACCTGCTTTGGGACAGCTTTAGAGCGTCTGACGATGGGTCAGCAGTGGGTCAGCAGTGACGACATTCAGCAGTGATTTAAGTGTGTGTGTGTGTGTGTGATAAATATATATAAGGTTGTGATTAGAGACGAATTGGAGATACATTTTCTTATTGGGGGGGGGTGGTGGTGGTGTTGAAAACACTCAAAACTGGTTAAAAAATAAATAAAATCCTGGATAAAATCACTTCAATTTGCTGAGATACCTGTCTCTGTATGGCAGTATGTCTGTCTATATGCCTGTCTCTCTATTTTTCTGTCTATCTGTATGCCTGTCTGTCTGTCTGTTTATTTTTCTGTCTGTCTATCT
>JACRUU010000012.1:5089498-5094498 GCA_030449085.1 Kryptopterus vitreolus
TATACGGTCCTGGTGTGGGCCTGTAGGGGGGCAAACAGAGACGGGAGGAGGAAAAAGAGAAAGAAAGCAGATACGGATGGAGGGAGGGCAGGGCAGGGCGGGGCGGGAAAGCCTTATCGAGTGACTACCGTATACAATGGGATAGGTTTTAGCGGTCGTGGCTCTCCAATCTTTCTGGGCCAGGATGCCTCCTGGTCCTCCCGATTGCACAGAGAGTCCAATAAATATAGCGCGTATTCCTAACTAAAGTATGTCTTTGTAATCCCCGAGAATGGAGAATGAGAACGTCCACAGGAAGATATTAACCCCCCCCCCTTTCCCCAACGTCTCCTTGCGGGTTATTCCGTACTGCTCAGACAGAAGGAGGACGGGATTCCCTCAGCCAACTCCTTCATCAATCATTTACTGGCGTTTGTTGGATTCCAGTTTGGATGGATTGACTTGTGTATAGAACAGCCTTCATTTATCACACATTGTTTCTTTGCATCTCGGAGCCCAGGTTCAGCCATGAAACAGCGCCCCCTGGAGCACAGAGGATACCCCCCCCCCACCTTCCGATCAGTAGTCCAGCAGCGCCTTAACCAACCGAGCTAAACCCCCCTTCCATTATATGTATATTCATATAGAGTCTGCTCACACAGCTTCTGACGGGCAGTCCCTGTTGGCTGGCGATCTTCAAAGACCCTTCTAAAATCAATACCTTCCTTCTCCACAGACGTCAGTCCGCCATGCGAGGGGATATTGAGGGGTCGTGGAGGGGGAGGATGC
Organism: Kryptopterus vitreolus; assembly: GCA_030449085.1. Classification (NCBI taxonomy): domain Eukaryota; kingdom Metazoa; phylum Chordata; class Actinopteri; order Siluriformes; family Siluridae; genus Kryptopterus; species Kryptopterus vitreolus. Next base: position 5,090,267 of record JACRUU010000012.1, read on the forward strand.
CAGTTTAGTGCTTCCAAGAGTATCAGGGTCTCGGGCGATCATTTTCGACCAAAGTCCCAGGAGGCACCAAAATTGACTGGCGATGCCACAGCAGCTTGAAGAGCGATGTTGTAGTTGAGTCTCGGAGGGGGCGGATTACTCGTTAAGGCGCCCAATCAAGGGCCTCTGCGGCTTGTCAATCAATTTGGCACCAGAACTGTGCTCGAAGAGTGACATGTTGATAATTGTCCCTAGATGTAAATGTGTGTGTCTGTACTGAACAAACCCGCTATAGAGATCCACTGCAACCTTCTTGGTCAGGAATGAGGTATTAGCTCAGCGCTTAAGGCATTGGCCTCTAGACCAGAGGATTGTAGGTTCAAATCCCACTACCACCATCAAGCTGATACTAGTGGGCCTTTTGAACAAAGGCCCTGGATCTAGAATTTCAAATGCTCTACTGCCACGCATGGGCAACACACCAGCCCCTCATTTCCTCAGTCTGGTTTGTGAATTCGGGGGGCAATGTGGTGTAGTTGTAGGCACGTTCGCCACACACCGCCAGGGTCCGGGTTCGATTCCCGTCTCTGCCATGTGTGTGTGGAGTTTGTGCATGTTCTCCCCCGTGCCTCAGGGGGTTTTTTTTTCTCCGGGTTCTCCGGTTCCTTCCCTCCCCTCCCCCTGTCCAAAAACATACACAGTAGGTTGATTGGCACCTTGGAAAATTGTCCCTAGTGTGTAGTGTGTGTGTGTGTGTGTGTGTGTGTGTGTGTGTGTGTGTGTGTGTGTGTGTCCTGCGATGGGTTGGCATTCCATCCAGGGTGTATCCTGCCTTAATGCCCATAGACACCTGAGATAGACACAGACTCCCCATGACCCGAGGGAAGATCGGATAAAGCGCTAGAAGATGAATGAATGGATGAATGAATGAATGGTTTGTGAATTGGACCTTTTGTAAACCATCATTGTCTGGCCACTTTCTGTCTGTCCGTCCAGTTTGTAGCTCATTTAAACGAGTCTGGACCATTTCTATGGCCTCTGTCATGAACATCCTTTTGTGTTTACACAATTAGTCCCCGGACAAGCGCTAAAAGGGCCGACTGACACAAAAACGCGGACGCCAGATAAGCCGAGAGAAGTTTCAAATACAAAAGGGAGCTACAAATGCGGAACCTGGCTGCGTTCAGAAGTCCATCCTATTCAGGACCCGTTTGGTCTAGTCTAATCGTAATTCGCCAATTGGAGTCTTTATTGTTGGAGTGCCCTCAAGCTTGGCCTTAAGGCACTTAGGATCTACTGAGTATCCAATGGCGTGAGCCTCCAATAGGAAAACGGGACGAATTTGGGTGAAGACAGCAATTGTGTCCTGTCGAACAAAGTGGGCGATTTGGACCTCCATCTTGGAGCTGATGACATTATTAATGATGGAAATACTGGAGCCATTCTGAGTCTTTGGAGAGAGAATGTAGTCGAAGGCGCTCCTAAACCTGCCCGGCTTTCCGTCCGCTTATATCAATGTTACTCATAAAGCTTCGGAATCAATAGTAATCTCTGCACTCCCTTTAAACGTAAATATAAGAAAAAATATGCCCAATAAACACTGCTCTGATGCGGTGAACCCTTTTACTGCTGTACCAGGTTACTGGTGCACATATGAAATTAGAAACCATCCTCAGGGTCCCAAAGGGGGTCGTTTTACCGCTTCACGACCCATAATTTCAGCGGGTGGGTTTTTAAAGACTGGTGGATGTGGTAGGTTGCACAGGAGGTCATGAGTTTGAATACCAGTTGCGAGTGCGCCAGTCACTTTGGGGAAGAGGATCCGCCATGGGTTTGGGTTTGAAACCCTCACATTGTGCCCGTGTGTGCTCTAAAAAAGGAGGAGTTTTGGTTTGTCGATTCACTATGGGAACGTTGCACTTTGTAAGGGACAACGGATGAAAAACGACCCTGGCTCAAGCGTCCATTAGCTTCGCAAGCGAAAGTTATCCGAGTGTTTGCCTTTCAAGGTGAGTTTGTTGTTGTTGTGGTAAGGCGAAGATTCCCACTATTGTGTTATAGCTTGAGCGTTTCGTCCTTCGGGCTCATTGTGCCAGATGTTGTGAGGCTTTGAAACGCCCCCGCCGCGCTGCAATCCACCGCCCCTTTGTGCACAAAGCCAGCTCGAGCCTTTTCACACACCTGCGCCGAAGCCCTGAACAAAAGGAAGGCGCGTTCCTGAAGAGCGAGATGAGCTCCGTCCTTTGTTTCCTATAAATGGCTTTCGTCGGGTTTCCACGCTACTGAAAAGGAAGAAGGTCAGCCCCGATCCCGGATCCAGCGCTTCCCGTGTCGCAGGAAACGGGAAGCTATCCGCTGACGCAACGTCCTGTCTCTGAGGTCACTCCACGTGCGCTTCCTGTGGGGGGGGTGTGGTTTGGATGAGCGACAACTTTGGCTCATTGGAGCCTGATGTGCACAGTCCTTTACCTCCAAACACAAAAATGATTATCCAAGACTGGATTCATGGACAGTGACCATGGGGAGGTGGGCGTCCAGCGGTTAAGGCTTCCAGACTTTATGGTTGCAGGTTCAAATCCCAGCACTGAAAAAGCAGCCACTAGTGGGATCCTTGGTTGGATTAGTGGAAAAAGAGTGGAGCTTATAACAACACTGAATGAGGACTAATACGGAGTCTTTTTGTCGCACCGTGCAGGGATACGGACGGCAGGAATCCGATGGATTTGCCTGCCATCTTTTGATTTCAAATTCTGTCAGAGTGTGTGTGTGTGTGTGTGTGTGTGTGTGTGTGTGTGTGTGTGTGTGTGTGTGTGTGGAGAAAAGAGAGGCAGCTCTCAAAGAAAAAACTATGACTCGTCCTGCTTTCTTCTTACGATCCACTTTTTTTTTTTCCTCCCACGTTCAAAGCCACGAGAAACCTCGATGTGTTCCCATGTGTGTGACTCACTGGGTGTTCCCAGGCCGCTCGTGTAGCAGCTTTCGTTCCAGAGATGGAGGTATTCCTGTAGTCAGAATCTTGGCTTCTTGTTGTTGTTGTTGTTGTTGTTGTTGTTGTTGTTGTGTAGCGGCAAACACACTTACAGGGGGTGTATCTCAGTGGGGTTATGGCGCTGGGATACTGATCGGAACGTCAGGGGTTCGAGCCCCGGTATCGGCAAGGTGCCGCTCTTGGGTCCTTGAGCAAGTCCCTTAACTCTCTGTGCTCCAGGGGGCTCTGTATCACGGCTGACCCTGCGCTCTGACCCCAAAAACACACTGGGATATGCGAAGAAAGAATTTCACTGTGCTGCAATGTTTGTGACAAATAAACACAGCGGTGCCTCGAGTCCTCACCAGGCGAGCGTGGCGAGTCGAGTCCTCACCCGGCGAGTCGAGTCGAGTCGAGTCGAGTCCTCACCCGGCGAGTCGAGTCCTCACCTGGAAAAACACTCGGTCACAGAGCAGGACACTTGCTTCCTGTCCAGCTATGGATCAGTTCTTAGATCTCGGAGCGAACGCCACCTGACGTTTTTATCCTTGTGAAAAACAGTGCTTTATGGGGAAAAAAGTGCGCCCCTCAAAGGCTGGAGTCGATCCCTCCGGTGAACGCTGAGCGGCTTATTGTCCAGTAGGTTGGGTGTCAAAACACATGAGCTTTGTGTGTGTGTGTATCCGTATCCTGCTTGAACGATTCAGGAAACCATGGCAACGGCAGACACTGAGGTCTGTCCCACATATGGGACAGTGTTGCTTCCTGTGACCTCATAACACACACTTGGAGAAAAGAGAGAGAGAGAAAAAAAAAGAAGAAAAAACCCGTACTATACGAGAAACCCCGGGTACGTTTCCTAAAAGCGTACAGATTTAACGAACATTTTTCGGCTCGCCGTGGCCAAGTATGACGTCAGGATCGGCGCCGCCTCGGTTCCTGCAAGGCGTTTCGTTAACATGCTGTAAACGTAAAGAGTTCCTGATGCACCGTGAGGAAAGTGTGTGTGTGTGTGTGTGTGTGTGTGTGTGTTGGCAATGAGGATGTTGGCACCTGAGTGGTGGTGGTGGTGGTTCAGTGGTTAAGGCGTTGGCCTTTGGACCAGAAGATCACAGGTTCAAATCCCACCACTACCACCAAGCTGCCACTAGGGGGGCCCTTGAGCAAGACCCTTAACCCTCAATTTAGCCTCATGGCTAAATGGCGTCGTAACCTGACCCGCACCTCTCCTCTCGGTCTGTGATTGGTCGGCTCGGCGCCGTATTCCTACCTACCGCCTTTCATT
>JACRUU010000012.1:5099498-5116998 GCA_030449085.1 Kryptopterus vitreolus
TCAGCTGTATGTTCACAGACGAAAAAATGAAGCATATCAAGAAAAGAACACTGTCCCTACTGTGAAACATGGAGGAGGCTCTGTTATGTTCTGGGGCTGCTTTGCTGCGTCTGGCACAGGGTGTCTTGAATCTGTGCAGGGTACAATGAAATCTCAAGACTATCAAGGAATTCTAGAGAGAAATGTACTAGCCAGTGTCAGAAAGCTTGGTCTCAGTCGCAGGTCATGGGTCTTGCAACAGGACAATGACCCAAAACACACAGCTAAAAACACCCAAGAATGGCTAAGAGGAAAAAATTGGACTATTCTAAAGTGGCCGTCTATGAGCCCTGACCTCAATCCTATTGAGCATCTTTGGAAGGAGCTGAAACATGCAGTCTGGAAAAGGCACCCTTCAAACCGGACACAACTGGAGCAGTTTGCTCATGAGGAGTGGGCCAAAATACCTGCTGAGAGGTGCAGATGTCTCATTGACAGTTACAGGAAGCGTTTGATTGCAGTGATTGCCTCAAAAGGTTGCGCAACAAAATATTAAGTTAGGGGTACCATCATTTTTGTCCATGCCTGTTTCATGAGTTTATTTTTTTACATAATTCTGTTGAAGCATGGTTGAAAAACAATGTCTGACTTTCATTGGTTAACATTTATAGAATTTTTATTTATTATTACTTTTGTCAGATTAAAGTTATTTCTGTGACCATTGTGACTTTTTCTTTCATTGACCAAAGGGTACCAACAATTTTGTCCACGTCTGTATATATATATATATATATATATATATATTTTTTTTTTTTCCTCTGAGAACCAGGGTCCCAGGATGCACCTCTCTCTGCCCAGGACGGAGCACCGTGGTCCAGAGTCCCTGCAAATTTTCTCTGAGACTCCATTGTTTCAACTCGAACGTGTTCAGACACCCACGACTTCATTTTTCCTCTTTAGAACCTCTCTACATCAGCGTGCTACAACAACAACAACAACAACGGGTATATACAGGTATAACACCTGAGAATATGATTTGTATTATTATTATTATGAACATCACTATTCCACATTTATTCTGAATTTACTGTTATGGAAACCTCCATTCTTCTGGGAAATTGTTCTGGTGTGTGCTGATTCAGGGAGAAGGCTGTTGTGGTGTAGGTATAGGCTTATGTCTAGGTTTAGGTGTAGGTTGAGTTATAGATGTAGGTAGTGGTGAAAGCTATGTTGTAGGTGTAGGTAGTGGTGTAGGCTAGGCTGTGTTGTAGGTGTAGGTAGTGGTGTAGGCTAGGTTGTAGGTGTAGGTGTAGGTAGTGGTGTAGTAGTTTAGGTGTAGGTTGAGTTATAGATGTAGGTAGTGGTGTAGGCTGTAGGTTGTAGGTAGTGGTGTAGGTTTAGGTAGGTTGAGTTATAGATGTAGGTAGTGGTGTAGGCTGAGTTGTAGGTGTAGGTAGTGGTGTAGGCTATGTTGTAGGTGTAGGTAGTGGTGTAGTTGTATTGTAGGGTAGGTAGTGGTTTAGGTAGGTTGTAGGTTGATAGGTAAGTAGTGCGTTTAGGTGTAGGCTGTGTTGTAGGTGTAGGTAGTGGTGTAGGCTGTGTTGTAGGTGTAGGTAGTGGTGTAGGTTGTGTTGTAGGTGTAGGTAGTGGTGTAGGTTGTGTTGTAGGTGTAGGTAGTGGTGTAGGTTGTGTTGTAGGTGTAGGTAGTGGTGTAGGTTGTGTTGTAGGTGTAGGTAGTGGTGTAGGCTGTGTTGTAGGTGTAGGTAGTGGTGTAGGTTTAGGTGTAGGTTGAGTTATAGATGTAGGTAGTGGTGTAGGCTGAGTTGTAGGTGTAGGTAGTGGTGTAGGTTTAGATGTAGGTTGAGTTATAGATGCAAGTAGTGGTGTGGGCTATGTTGTAGGTGTAGGTAGTGGTGTAGGTTGAGTTATAGATGTAGGTAGTGGTGTAGGCTGTGTTGTAGGTGTAGGTAGTGGTGTAGGTTTAGGTGTAGGTTGAGTTATAGATGTAGGTAGTGGTGTAGGCTGTGTTGTAGGTGTAGGTAGTGGTGTAGGTTTAGGTGTAGGTTGAGTTATAGATGTAGGTAGTGGTGTAGGCTGAGTTGTAGGTGTAGGTAGTGGTGTAGGTTGAGTTAGAGTAGGTGTAGGTAGGTGTAGGTAGTGGTGTAGGGTGTATAGATGTAGTAGGTTTGGTGTAGGTTGTGTTGTAGGTAGGTAGGTAGTGGTGTAGGTTGTGTTGTAGGTGTAGGTAGTTATGGTGTAGGTTGTGTTGTAGGTGTAGGTAGTGGTGTAGGTTTAGGTGTAGGTTGAGTTATAGATGTAGGTAGTGGTGTAGGCTGTGTAGGTGTAGGTAGTGGTGTAGGTTTAGGTGTAGGTTGAGTTATAGATGTAGGTAGTGGTGTAGGCTGTAGGTTGTGTTGTAGGTGTAGGTAGTGGTGTAGGTTTATGTGTAGGTTGAGTTATAGATGTAGGTAGTGGTGTATGCTGTGTTGTAGGTGTAGGTAGTGGTGTAGGTTTAGGTGTGTGTTGTAGGTGTAGGTAGTGGTGTAGGTTTAGGTGTAGGTTGAGTTATAGATGTAGGTAGTGGTGTAGGCTGTGTTGTAGGTGTAGGTAGTGGTGTAGGTTTAGGTGTAGGTTGAGTTATAGATGTAGGTAGTGGTGTAGGCTGAGTTGTAGGTGTAGGTAGTGGTGTAGGTTTAGGTGTAGGTTGAGTTATAGATGTAGGTAGTGGTGTAGGCTGTGTTGTAGGTGTAGGTAGTGGTGTAGGTTGAGTTGTAGATGTAGGTAGTGGTGTAGGTTGTGTTGTAGGTGTAGGTAGTGGTGTAGGTTTAGGTGTAGGTTGAGTTATAGATGTAGGTAGTGGTGTAGGCTGTATTGTAGGTGTAGGTAGGTGTAGGTAGTGGTGTAGGTTTAGGTGTAGGTTGAGTTATAGATGCAAGTAGTGGTTTGGGCTGTGTTGTAGGTGTAGGTAGTGGTTTAGGTTTAGGTGTAGGTTGAGTTATAGATGTAGGTAGTGGTGTAGGCTGTGTTGTAGGTGTAGGTAGTGGTTTAGGTTTAGGTGTAGGTTGAGTTATAGATGTAGGTAGTGGTGTAGGCTGTGTTGTAGGTGTAGGTAGTGGTGTAGGTTTAGGTGTAGGTTGAGTTGTAGATGTAGGTAGTGGTGTAGGCTGTGTTGTAGGTGTAGGTGGTTTAGGTGTAGGTTGAGTTATAGATGTAGGTAGGCTGTGTTGTAGGTGTAGGTAGTGGTGTAGGTTTAGGTGTAGGTTGAGTTATAGATGTAGGTATGTAGGTGTGGTGTAGGCTGTGTTGTAGGTGTGGTGTGTAGTGTAGGTAGGGTAGTAGGTGCTGTGTTGTAGGTGTAGGTAGTGGTGTAGGTTTAGGTGTAGGTTGAGTTATAGATGTAGGTAGTGGTGTAGGCTGTGTTGTAGGTGTAGGTAGTGGTGTAGGCTAGTGTTGTAGGTGTAGGTAGTGGTGTAGGCTGTGTTGTAGGTGTAGGTAGTGGTGTAGGTTTAGGTGTAGGTTGAGTTATAGTGTAGGTAGTGGTGTAGGTTGTGTTGTAGGTGTAGGTAGTGGTGTAGGTTATAGGTAGGTAGTAGTGGTAGGTGTAGGTTGTAGGTGTTAGGTAGGTAGGTAGTTGTAGTGGTAGTAGGCTGTGTTGTAGGTGTAGGTAGTGGTAGGTAGGTTGTAGGCGGGTGTAGGTGTAGGTAGTAGGTGTGTAGTGGTTGTAGGTGTAGGTAGTGGTGTAGGCTGATTGTATGTGTGGTAGTGTGTAGGTTTTAGGTGTAGTTGAGGTAGGTAGGTGTGTAGTTAGTGTAGTTAGTTTAGATGTAGGTAGTGGTGTAGGTTTAGGTGTAGGTTGAGTTATAGATGTAGGTAGTGGTGTATGCTGTTTTGGTGTAGGTTGTGTTGTAGTGTGTAGTGGGTAGTGGTGTAGGTTGTAGGTGTGTAGGTGTAGGTAGTAGGTGTAGGTTGTGTTGTAGGTAGGTAGGTAGGTAGTGGTGTAGGTTGTGTTGTAGGTGTAGGTAGTGGTGTAGGTTGTGTTGTAGGTGTAGGTAGTGGTGTAGGTATGTGTAGGTAGTGTAGGTAGTGGTGTAGGTGGTGTAGGTAGTTTAGGTAGGGTAGGTAGTGTGGTGTGTGTTGTAGGTGTAGGTAGTGGTGTAGGCTAGGCTGTGTTGTAGGTGTAGGTGTTTAGGTAGGTAGGTATGTTGTAGTGTAGGTAGTGGTGTAGTAGGTGTAGGTTGAGTGTAGGTAGTAGGCTGTGTTGTAGGTAGTGGTGTAGGTTTAGGTGTAGGTTGAGTTATAGATGTAGGTAGTGGTGTAGGCTGTGTTGTAGGTGTAGGTAGTGGTGTAGATTTAGGTGTAGGTTGAGTTATAGATGCAAGTAGTGGTGTGGGCTGTGTTGTAGGTGTAGGTAGTGGTTTAGGTTTAGGTGTAGGTTGAGTTATAGATGTAGGTAGTGGTGTGGGCTGTGTTGTAGGTGTAGGTAGTGGTGTAGGTTTAGGTGTAGGTTGAGTTATAGATGTAGGTAGTGGTGTAGGCTGTGTTGTAGGTGTAGGTAGTGGTGTAGGTTTAGGTGTAGGTTGAGTTATAGATGTAGGTAGTGGTTTTGTGTGTGTAGGCTGTAGGTTGTGTTGTAGGTGTAGGTAGTGGTGTAGGTTTAGGTGTAGGTTGAGTTGTAGGTGTAGGTAGTGGTGTAGGCTGTTGGTTGTAGGTGTAGGTAGTGGTGTAGGTTTAGGTGTAGGTTGAGTTATAGATGTAGGTAGTGGTGTATAGGCTGTGTTGTAGGTAGGTAGGTAGGTTTAGGTGTAGGTTGAGTTATAGATGTAGGTAGTGGTGTATGCTGAGTTGTAGGTGTAGGTAGTGGTGTAGGCTAGTGGTTTGGGCTGTGTTGTAGGTGTAGGTAGTGGTGTAGGTTTATAGATGCAAGTAGTGTGGTTTGGGCTGTGTTTTTGTATGTGTAAGGTTGTTGTGTTGTAGGTGTAGGTAGTGGTGTAGGTTGAGTTATAGATGTAGGTAGTGGTGTAGGCTGTGTTGTAGGTGTAGGTAGTGGTGTAGGTTGTGTTGTAGGTGTAGGTAGTGGTGTAGGCTGTGTTGTAGGTGTAGGTAGTGGTGTAGGTTTAGGTGTAGGTTGAGTTATAGATGTAGGTAGTGGTGTAGGCTGTGTTGTAGGTGTAGGTAGTAGGTGTAGGTAGGTGTAGGTGTAGGTTCGAGTTATTGTAGGTAGTATGTGTAGGTGTGGTTGTAGGTGTAGGGTAGTGTGTTGTAGGTGTAGGTAGTGGTGTAGGTTTATGTGTAGGTTGAGTTATAGATGTAGGTAGTGGTGTAGGCTGTGTTGTAGGTGTAGGTAGTGGTGTAGGTTTAGGTGTAGGTTGAGTTATAGATGTAGGTAGTGGTGTAGGCTGTGTTGTAGGTGTAGGTAGTGGTGTAGGTTTAGGTGTAGGTTGAGTTATAGATGTAGGTAGTGGTGTAGGCTGTGTTGTAGGTGTAGGTAGTGGTGTAGGTTTAGGTGTAGGTTGAGTTATAGATGTAGGTAGTGGTGTAGGCTGTGTTGTAGGTGTAGGTAGTGGTGTAGGTTTATGTGTAGGTTGAGTTATAGATGTAGGTAGTGGTGTAGCTGAGTTGCTGTGTTGTAGGTGTAGGTAGTGGTGTAGGTTTAGGTGTAGGTTGAGTTATAGATGTAGGTAGTGGTGTATGCTGAGTTGTAGGTGTAGGTAGTGGTGTAGGCTGTGTTGTAGGTGTAGGTAGTGGTTTAGGTTTAGGTGTAGGTTGAGTTATAGGATGTAGGTAGTGGTGTAGGCTGTGTTGTAGGTGTAGGTAGTGGTGTAGGTTTAGGTGTAGGTTGAGTTATCGATGTAGGTAGTGGTGTAGGCTGTGTTGTAGGTGTAGGTAGTGGTTTAGGTTTAGGTGTAGGTAGTTCGTGCTGTTATAGTTGTAGGGGTGGTGTAGGCGTTTGGTAGGTAGTGGGTGTATGTTGTAGGTGGTGGTAGTAGTGTAGTGTGTAGGTAGTGTGGTGTAGGGGTTATGTTGTAGGTGTAGGTAGTGGTGTAGGTTAGGTGTAGGTGTAGGTGGTAGTGGGTATGTGGTGTAGGTGTAGGTAGTGGGTGTAGGTTGAGTTATAGATGTAGGTAGTGGTTGTAGGCTGTGTTGTAGGTGTAGGTAGTGGTGTAGGTTTAGGTGTAGGTTGAGTTATAGATGCAAGTAGTGGTTTGGGCTGTGTTGTAGGTGTAGGTAGTGGTGTAGGTTGAGTTATAGATGTAGGTAGTGGTGTAGGCTGTGTTGTAGGTGTAGGTAGTGGTTTAGGTTTAGGTGTAGGTTGAGTTATAGATGTAGGTAGTGGTTGTAGGCTGTGTTGTAGGTGTAGGTAGTGGTGTAGTAGTTTAGGTGTAGGTTGAGTTATAGATGTAGGTAGTGTTGTAGTGGTGTAGGTTTAGGTGTAGGTGAGTTATAGATGTAGGTAGTGGTGTATGCTGTGTGTGTAGGTGTGTAGTTGTAGGTGTAGGTAGTGGTGTAGGCTAGCGGTGTAGGTTGTGTTAGGTAGGTGTAGGTAGTGGTTGTAGGGTGTAGGTATTGTAGGTGTAGGTAGTGGTGTAGGTTTAGGTGTAGGTTGAGTTATAGATGTAGGTAGTGGTTGTAGGCTGTGTTGTAGGTGTAGGTAGTGGTTTAGGTTTAGGTGTAGGTTGAGTTATAGATGTAGGTAGTGGTGTAGGCTGTGTTGTAGGTGTAGGTAGTGGTGTAGGTTTAGGTGTAGGTTGAGTTATAGATGTGTAGGTAGTGGTGTAGGCTGTAGGTTGTAGGTGTAGGTAGTGGTGTAGGTTGTGTTGTAGGTGTAGGTAGTGGTGTAGGCTGTGTTGTAGGTGTAGGTAGTGGTGTAGGTTTAGGTGTAGGTTGAGTTATAGATGTAGGTAGTGTTGTATGCTGTGTTGTAGGTGTAGGTAGTGGTGTAGGTTTAGGTGTAGGTTGAGTTATAGATGTAGGTAGTGGTGTAGGCTGTGTTGTAGGTGTAGGTAGTGGTGTAGGTTTAGGTGTAGGTTGAGTTATAGATGTAGGTAGTGGTGTAGGCTGTGTTGTAGGTGTAGGTAGTGGTTTAGGTTTAGGTGTAGGTTGAGTTATAGGATGTAGGTAGTGGTGTAGGCTGTGTTGTAGGTGTAGGTAGTGGTGTAGGTTTAGGTGTAGGTTGAGTTATAGATGTAGGTAGTGGTGTGGGCTGTGTTGTAGGTGTAGGTAGTGGTTTAGGTTTAGGTAGAGGTGTAGGTAGTGGTGTGGGTGTGGGTGTGGGTATAGGTAGAGGTGTAGGTGTGGGTGTAGCAGAAGGAAAGAAAACGAGCATAATGTTTCCTTTCAGTGAGTGATGACATCAATCTGCTTCACTAGGAAGCTTTTTGGGGCTACAGGATCAACACACACACACACACACACACACACACACACACACACACACACACACACACACTCACTCCGGATGAACAAGAGAGGAAATGTACAAATGCTGGCTAAAAATACACAATGTTCAGGGAACGGAGGGGGGGTTGTGTTCTCATACAGTATCGTGTGTGTGTGTGTGTGTGTGTGTGCGTGTGCGCGTGTGTGTGTGCGCGAGAGTGTGCGTGCGTGAGTGTGTGTGTTGTGTGTGTGTGTGGTGTGGGGTGTGCGCGAGTGTGCGTGCGTGAGTGTGTGTGTGTAGTGGTGTGTGTGTGTGTGTGAGTTTGTGTGTTGTGTGTGTGCGTGTGTGAGTGCGTGTGTGTGTGTGTGAGTGAGTGTAAGTGCGTGTGTGTGTGCGTGTATGTGTGCGTGTTGCGTGAGTGTGTGTGCACAAGTGTGTGTGCGTGAGTGTGTTTGTGTGTGTGCTGTGTGTGTGGAGTGCGTGAGTGTGTGTGTGCGCGTGTGTGAGTGTTGTGTGTTATGTGGGCCTGCGTGAGTGGTGTGTGTGTGTGTGGTGCGAGGCGTGGGTAGGTGCGTGTGTGTGTGTAGTGTGAGTGTGTGAGTGTGTGAGTGTGTGTGCGTTGTGAGTGCGTGTGTGTGAGTGTGCCTGTGTGAGTGAGAGTGTGTGTGTGGGAGTGAGTGTACGTGTGTGTGAGTGTGTGCTGTGAGTGTGTGGCGTGGTGTGTGAGGTGCGCGTGAGGTGTGGCGTGCGTGAGTGTGTGTGAGTGAGTGTGTGTGTGCCGTGTGTGCGCAGTGTGAGTGTAAGTGTGTGTGTGTGTGTGAGTGAGTGTGTAAGTGTGTGTGAGTGAGTGAGCGCCGCACGCGCGCGTGTGTGTGTGTGTGTGTGTGTGTGAATGAGGGTAATTAGGAATAAAAACAGTGTGATAACAACATATAACAGACATTAAGGGCAAAAAGCAACATAACCTGAAACTTCCTGTATATTTCTCTCTCTTTCTTTTTCTTTCGCTCATAAATTCTTTCTTTAATTTTTTTTCTTTCTTTCTTCTTTTTTTACTTTGGAAAATCTTCCTTTTATTCTTTCTTTCTTTCTTTCTTTTCGGGAAATCTTTCTTCTTTCTTCGGTAAAATTTTTTTTTCCTTCTTAAATTCTTTCTTACTTTTCTTAAAATTTTCATTTCCTTTCTTTCCTTTTCTTTCTTTCCTTCTTATTCTTTCCTTCTTTTTCTGTTCTTTCTTTCTTTCTTTCTTTCTTTTTTAAATTCTTTCTTTCTCCTCTATTCCAATCAATTTATTTCTTTCTTAAATTCTCTTAAATCTTATGTCTTTTCTTAATTTTCTTTCATTCTTTCTTTTTTCTTTCTTTTCTTTCTTTTCCTTTTCTTTCTTTTCTTTCTTTCCTTTTTTATTCTTTCCTTTCTTTTTCTTTCTTTCTTTCCTTTCTTTCTTTCTTTCTTTCTTTCTTTCTTTCTTTCTTTCTTTCTTTCTTTCTTTCTTTCTTTCTTTCTTTCTTTCTTTCTTTCCTTCCATGTCTTGCTCTTACTGATGGTAAATGCATCACTCTTATACTTTGTCAGCAAAGTGTTTGCTCCACTGCCCTAACACCACACAACACACACCACACACACACACACACACACACACACACACAACACACAACACACACACACACACACACACCTCTCGCCACATTGAATCGGAACAGATGAGAGCAGTAAGGAGGGCGTGGAGGATTAAAGGAATGATGAAGCTGTGAGGGCAAAAACTGCTCGATATTTTTACTGCTTGTTTACAGGGATTAGTGTGATCGGGGAACGTGTGTGTGTGTGTGTGTGTGTGTGTGTGTGTGTGTGTGTGTGTGTGTGTGTGTGTGTGTGTGAGAGAGAGAGATCAGTGGCTAATCAAGTGCAAGAATAGACCTCTCTCACCTTTAATTAAGGTGTGTGTTTTTTTCTTTTCTTTTTACTTTTACACACACACACACACAAACACACACACACACATACACATACAGACACACACACACACACACACAACATACACACACACACACACACACACACACACACACTTCTGTGCTTTGATTTTTGTATTGAAAGAGTAAGTAATGTGCTTGTGATCCATCATGGTGATATTCAACTCAACTCCACCTCTGCTCTCTCTCTCTCTCTCTCTCGCTTTCTCTCGCTTTCTCTCTTTCTCTCTCCATCTCCCTCACTCTCTCTCTCTCCTTCTCTCGCTTTCTCTCTCCCTCACACTCTCTCTCCTCTCTCTTTCTCTCTCCCTCTCTCCCTCTCACTTTCTCTCTCCATCTCCCCTCACACTCTCTCTCCTCTCTCTCTTTCTCTCTCCCTCACCACACTCTCTCTCCCTCTCGCTTTCTCTCTCCCTCTTGTTCTCTCTCCCTCTCTCTCACACTCTTTCTCTCTCCTTCACACTCTCTCCATCTAACTCTCACCCCTCTCTTTCTCTCTCCCTCACCTTCTCTCTCTCTCTTCCTCTCTCTCTCACTCTCTTTTCTCTCTTCTCTCTCTCCCTCTCTCTTTCTCTCCCTCACTCGCTATCTCTCTCTCTTTCTATCCCACTCTTTTTCTCTCCCTCCCTCTCTCCCCCTCATTCTCATTCCCTCTCCCTCTCTCTCCCCCCTCACACTCTCTCTCCCTCTCCATCTCTTGCTTTCTGTCTCTCTCTCCCTGACTTTGTTTCTTTCTTTCCCTCTCTCTTTCTCCCCCCCCTCTCTCTCTCATTGCTGTCACTCAGAATTGCTCCAGATGAACCTCGGGCTCTGGTCAGCACCTGCGACTTGCAGCTGAAGATGAGGAGTTTGTCAGCTGTCTGGTGGCTGGTATTCGGCCCCGGGGTCCGCTCATTATCTCTCTCACTATCCCTCAGTCTCTCTCTCTCTCTCTCTCTCTCTGTCCCTCACTCGAACACACGTTCTTTCTCTCATTCTATCCATTTAATGTATTGTGTGTGTGTGTGTGTGTGTGTGTGTGTGTGTGTGTGGTGTGTGATTTTCTAGATGTATTGTGCATTATGCTTGCTAGGAGCTTAGTCTGGCTTTATTTTAATTGGCGTGTGTGTGTGTGTTTGTGTGTGTGTGCTACTTCATACTCAAGATACCCTTCCAGTATATACTGTACTCTTCCCAGAAGCCAGGTCCATGAAGATCTGCTTTATCCAGTGGAACATCTTCCCAGAAAAGTGGAGCTATGTAGAATAAACCTGTAGTCAGTGTGGTGATGGTGGTGGAGCAGTGTGGTGGTGGTGGAGGCAGTGTGGTGAAGCATGGTGGTGGAGGCAGTGTGGTGAAGCATGGCGGTGGAGGCAGTGTGGTGAAGCATGGTGGTGGAGGCACTGTTCTATACCTGGTCCTGGTGTTCCTTTAAGGATTGGTGTTCCTGATCGAGGATCAGCTGGTGCAGGAGGTGAGTGTGTAGATGTTGTAGTGAAGACTCAGCAGATGTTCATCCACAGAGTCGTGCAACATCGCTTCTTTGTTCACTGAGAGAAGGAGGGAGCGGAGGGAATGGAGGGACATTGAAGGGAGCAAAAGGGGCATATTAAAAGCAAAGGGAATAAAGAAAAGAAAAGTAGTGAAGGAAATTGAACGACGGAAGGAAGGAATGATGGAAGGACATTGAAGAAAAGAAGGAAGTTCAGGGAAGGATGGGATGAAATTGAAGGAAGGAGGGAAGGACATGGAAGGAAGGAAATTGAAGGAAGGATGGAACAAAATGGAAGGAAGGAAGGAGGGAAGGCCATTGAAGGCACGACGGAAGGAAATTGAATGAAGCAATTGAGGGAAGGAATATTAGGATACTGAAGAACGAAGAAGGAAATTGAGGGAAGGAAAGAAGGAAATGGAAGGAAGGGAAGAAGGAAATGGAAGGAAGGAAGGAAATTGAGGGAAGGAAATGGAAGGAAGGAAGGAAATTGAGGGAAGGGAAGAAGGACGGAAGGAAGGAAATTGAAGGAAAGGAAGGAAGGGAAAAGGAAGGAAGGAAGGGAAGGAAGGAAGGAAAATGGAAGGAAGAAAGGGAAGGGAAGAAGGAAGGAAGGAAGGAAATTGAGGTAAGGAAAGAAGGAAATGGAAGGAAGGAAGGAAGGAAATTGAGGGAAGGGAAGAAGGAAGGAAGGAAGGAAATTGAGGGAAGGGAAGAAGGAAATGGAAGGAAGGAAATTGAGGGAAGGGAAGAAGGAAATGGAAAGAAGTGAAGGAAGGAAATTGAGGTAAGGAAAGAAGGAAATGGAAGGAAGGAGGAAGGAAGGAAAGGAAGGAAAAGGAAATTGGAGGGAAGGGAAGAAGGAATGGAAAGAAGGAACGAAAGAAAGAAGGAAATTAAGGAGAAGGGAAGGAAAAGAAGGAAAATGGAAGGAAGAAGGAAGGAAAGGAAGGAAGGAAGGAAATTGAGGGAAGGGAAGAAGGAAGGAAGGAAATTGAGGGAAGGAAAGAAGGAAATGGAAGTGTGGCGTGGTGCTTAAACCCTCTTTGTGCTGACGTCAAGACGTTGAACCTATTAGTGAACATAGGTGGGTTTATAAAGGGTTAACTTGTATCACCTGAAGGCGCGTCACGGTTAGCTGCCCCCCCCCCTTTGCTCTCGGTATCGGGGTTTTCACACGGTGGTGCAGGTAGAGGAGTTTTGATCTTCGCTTACGCTTTGTTTGGATGTGTCCTTGCTTTAATGGTAAGTCGAGCATCGAGTATTTGTGTTTAAGTGTTAGTCCCCCTAATCGGAGTGGTTTTGCATTATTTAGAGTGATACCGGAAGTCAACGGGTTATCGCTGGCTTGCTGTTGGTCGGACTGCCTACTCTCAGGTATGGGGATGAGTTCTGGAAATGCAATGTAAAACTTTGACAACAGTTTAGTCATGCCTTTCATTCTTTTTATTGCAGCGCTACTGTTCTCGCTGTCACCGTGTGCCTGGATTGTGTGTTCCGGCTTGCTGGTGGCGCGTATGCTTTGATGCTAGCGCTGTTTCGATGCTAGCGCAAGGGGTTCTAATTCACCATTAGTGAGACTGTTGGGTTTCCATTCCTGCAAGTTGGAGTCCTGGCTGGGTTGGCAAATTGATCCTCAGTACCCAAAAACACGCTGCTGTCTTGTTTTCTTTTAAGTTTGATTATAATTTGTTTTCTTTAGTAACTGTCTTCCATGTTAGCTTCCTGCTCGAGCTCTGCATTGGATGTTTCGGTCAGGTGCTTCGAGCAGTGGACAACCAGGACTATTACAGTCCCTGCATACATCTTGTTAAAGGCCTGATGGTCTTGTTCTCCAGATTGCTTCGTGGATGGTTTATTGTTTTTTTTGTTATTTTTGAGTGTATTGTCTTGTGTATGATTTTTGGGTTATTTTGTTTGTATATTTTTTTGATATTTCTTTGTTCTTTTAAATTAATGATTGTATGCATGTCTGGTTAGAGCTGACTGAGTCCGTCTAATTACAGGTGCTGGCCTAACAAAGGCAGGGAGGCAGATTCTTCACACGTGTACGTGTGTGTGGTGCTGTGGCGTTCACTGTGTGCGGTGCGAAGCCGATTTTCTCACCATAACTTCACTGGGTGCTGAGTGAGTGTGTGCACTGATAGCAGGTGAACAATCAATGTTGTACTGCCGTTGTAAATTTATATTCGTTGGCCAAGGCCCTGTAATTTTAGGTAGAACAGGTACTCTGATCTACTGCCATTTTAAGCTGCATCGTGAAGTTTTTCTTTTATAAGGTTTATAAGTGAAATGATAATAAAACAAAGCATCTTTTGGATCCATGTCTCTTGCTCTATTTTTTGGTAGAATCGAACCTGTGAGCTTTTGAGTATTTTTGGTGATTTTTAAGTTGAGTAGTATATCTCCAGGTGAAATTCCTGGAGTGGCGTAGTCGACATTAGCTTAATTATATCTATTGCCCTGTACGGCCCCGCTACAGAAGGAAGGAAGGAAGGAAATTGAGGGAAGGAAAGAAGGAAATGGAAGGAAGGAAGGAAGGAAATTGAGGGAAGGAAAGAAGGAAATGGAAGGAAGGAAGGAAGGAAATTGAGGGAAGGAAAGAAAGAAAGAAACAGCAGGAAGGAGGGAAATTGAAAGAAAGGAAGGAAAAAGGAGATGAGAGTTGAACGTAGAATGAAAGACCGTCACAGGTGTATTTATGATGATGTAACAGGAAGTGCTCGTTTCCACGGTGACTGACGGTTCGTCAGTCTGAGCGCCATATTACGGAGCTAGATCCCGCCTCGGAATTCAGGTCACGTCCTTCTGCTTCTTCTTTTCATCTTTCTCTTTCATCTTTCTTTTTTTTTTTTATCTGTCTTCGGCTGACGTGCGAAAAAAAACATCACCTCAGGCTTTATTTCACGTTCTGTAATGACCCCCGGACCACTGAAACGCACCCGCTGTTTGATCTTTACTTGATGTCTGAGGTATTGTAACTCCTGCTCCAGCACTGACGAGAAGAAGGTGTGTGTGTGTGTGTGTGTGTGTGTGTGTGTGTGTGTGTGTGTGTGTGTGTGTGTGTGTGTGTGTGTGTGTGAGTAACCCATCTAAACTGTTGCATCAGTACTTACTGTGGTTAAGACTTGCACTTGGATGTTTTTATAGTATTAGAAATGATGATATCCACAGCAGGTCCTTACAAAGAAAAAACCTTAGTGTGTGTGTGTGTGTGTGTGTGTGTGTGTGTGTGTGGTGTGTGTTGTGTGTGTGTGTGTGTGTGTGTGTGTGTTGTGTGTGTGTGTGTGTGTGTGTGTGTGTGTGTGTGTGTGTGTGTGTGTGTGTGGGTGTGTGTGTGTGTGTGGAGTGAGGTGAGTGAGTGAGTGAGTGAGTGAGGTGAGTGAGTGAGTGAGTGAGTGAGTGAGTGAGTGAGTGAGTGGTGAGTGAGTGAAGTGCCCGTGAGTGAGGGGTGAGTGAGTGAGTGAGTGAGTGAGACTAACCCCTTTAAACTGTTGCATCAGTACTTACTGGGGTTAAGACTGTTTTTATAGTATTAGAAATGATATCTGCAGCAGGTCCTTACAAAGATATAAAACCTGTAATGTGTGTGTGTGTGTGTGTGTGTGTGTGTGTGTGTGTGTGTGTGTGTGTGTGAGGCGCGAGTAACCCGTCTAAACTGTTGCATCAGTACTTACTGTGGTTAAGACTTGCACTTGGATGTTTTTGTAATATTAGAAATTATATCTGCGGCGGGGACCTGTAGTGTGTGTGTGTGTGTGTGTGTGTGTGTGTGTGTGAAACCAGCCCGTCTAAACTTTTGTGTGTGTGTGTGTGTGTGTGAAACCAGACCGTCTAAACTGTTGCATCAGTACCTACTAGGGTTAAGACTTGCACTTAGATGCTTTTGTAGCATTAGAAATGATATCCGCGGCAGGTCCTTACAAAGATATAAAACCTGTAATGTGTGTGTGTGTGTGTGTGTGTGTGTGTGTGTGTGTGTGTGTGTGGCGCTCTTCACGCCAAACTAGCACGCTCGCTGTCCTTTGATTTTTCTCATGATGAAATTCGAGGTAAGAGGATACCAAAGCCTTTAGCGCGTCACGGCAACGGTAATTAGATTTCACACCCAATTTATTCCTTTTACGTCCTTCGGAGAGAGAGAGGGAGAGAGAGAGAGAGACGCTAGGATTCACACTGTGCCACATTCTTGTCTGGGAAAGTATCGCTAGTCATGCAAAGAGATCCCCAAATAGATCACATGATACTGGGCTGCTGATGAGATGCTGCTACTCCAGTCCTGTGGTCCCCGGTCCGTGGGTCAGTTGGTACCATTACACACACACACACACACACACACACACACTCGGGTCACGGGGAGCCTATCAGGCATCTTCGGGCAACAAGGCAGGACACATTTTTCAAGGTGGGGAGGAAACCGGAGAAACACCACCCGAGGGGAACGCGTAACATACGCATGGCGGAGACGGGAATCGAACCCCTCGCTAACCGCTAAGCCACCGTGCTAACCGTTGGTCACATGACTTATCCCCCCCCCCCCCCCCGCCTCCTTAAAAGGGACCTCTAACGATCGTTATGTCGTGTTTACAGCGTTTATTTTATTTATTTGTTTGTTTATTTGTTTATTTATTTAGGATTTCTGTGGCTTTGTGATGGGAATTTTATACTGGCAGGATTGATCTCAGGGTTCGTCCGTTTATAGGGGATAATTGTGTGTGTGTGTGTCCACACACACACCAAAGCCCAGAATGTCAGAAACATGAGAAAATGTACACACAAGTTCAGTGCACAGACTCCCCAAACAACACACTTCTTTCTCTCTTTCTTTCTTTCCTTCCCTCCTTTATTCTCCACTCCATACAGCTCCTTTCTTTTTTCCTCCGAATGTCTCTCTTTCTCTTTTGCCTTTCAATTTCTTTTCTTTATTTCTCTTAATTTCTTTCCATCGCTTTCTTTCCTTCTCTCTTTCTTTCTTTTTATTTCCATCTCCCCTTTCCTTCTTTCAGTTTCTGTGTTTTTATCTCTTTCAGTTACTTTCTTTATTTCTTTGCCTGTTTCTTATTTTTCTCCTTTACTCTTTCTTTCTTCATGTTTTTCTCTCCTTTCATTTCCTTTCTCTCTCTCTTTCCTTGTATTTTTCTTGACTTTTTCTTTCTTTATTTCTTTCATTTTGTCTCTTTTTTATTTTCTCTCCTTTCTTTTTCTTTCTCTTTCTTTCTTCCTTTCTTTTCTTTCTTTTTTTCACTCTGATTTCTTCATTTTTATTCTATTCTTTCTTCTATTTTTAGACGGCAAAAAAATTTAATTGCTTTCTTTTTTTGATTATTGCAGTTTTTTTAATTTAATTTCTTTCTTTCCTTTTCCTTTTCACAAGTATCTTTCTTTCTATCTTTTTATCAATACGTTTTTTTCTCTCTTTTAATTCTCTTTTCTATTTTCTTCCTTCTTTCTTCTTAATGCCTCCTTTTTTCCTTTCAGTATCTTTCTCTTTTTTCTTTCTTTCTTTCTTATCAATAAATTTTTTTCTTTATTTTAATTCACTTTTTTATTTTCTTTCTTCTTAATGTCTCCTTTTTTCTTTCGACATATTTCTCTTTCTTTCTTTTTATCAATTAATTTTTTCTCTATTTTAATTCACTTTTTTATTTTCTTCCTTCTTTCTTCCTAATGTCTCCTTTTTTCTTTCAATATATTTCTCTCTTTTCCTTCCTTCCTTCCTTGTGGTCCTCTCTTCATCCTCTCTTCATTGATCATGAGAGGACGTCCTGGTTATTATTGATTAATCATGAATAATTCTTGTGCACTGTCATGAATCTGCTTTCCCTAAATACAAACATCCCTCACACATCTGGCATACATGTGAAGCGTGAAACATCTGTATTATCCCGGAGAGTCTGAGTGCGTGTGTAGCGGAGGAGGATATGAGGTCACGTTCCCTCCGCCTCTCCTTTCTGCAACTTTCTGTCCTTATTGATCCGTTCTCTCTCTCTCTCTCTCTCTTTCCTTCTCTCTCTCTCTCCAGAGGCTCTTGCCTG
The DNA here is from genome assembly GCA_030449085.1 of Kryptopterus vitreolus. Classification (NCBI taxonomy): domain Eukaryota; kingdom Metazoa; phylum Chordata; class Actinopteri; order Siluriformes; family Siluridae; genus Kryptopterus; species Kryptopterus vitreolus. Next base: position 5,116,336 of record JACRUU010000012.1, read on the forward strand.
GGTAAGCTCGAGCAGGGTTCAGCAGCCATGTTCCCGCATCTTATCGATGAGGCACAGGGGGATCACTCAGAGGTTGTCTTGGAGCAGATAAACCTCCTATCGAACTGTGATGCCTGCAAGGTTCTGGACATGGATTGGGCAAACGGGACATTTCTGTCCCTCTTGGTCCCACATGGCGATCAATGAGTCTCGACTCGCCGGGCCGCTTGGAAAAATGACGCCGCATCCAAACACGAGTGAGCAGGGTGTATTCGCTGGAGGGTTCGAATCGCCGATAAGGCCTTGTCTGGGCTTTTGGATCTGCTGTGACCATGAGCAATTGAGGTGCCAGAAAACGGCCTGGACCTTGTGGGGTTTTATATATCCGCAATGCAGATATGACACACGGGGCATCGCGGCTCGTGAGCATCTGGACATTGCATCCATGGGCATCCGAACAGGACCGTCGTGGCCATGGAAGAAGATTATGTGTACTGGGGTGTTGGGGCACGGTGGCTTAGTACGTTCGCCTTACACCACCGGGGTTGGAGGTGCCGGGTTCGAACCCCCGGCTTCCCACTCCTTGGAAAAATTGTCGCTGGTGTGTGAATTCCGTACAAGGTGTGTCCTGCCTAGATACCCCACGACCCGAGGGAAGATCGGAGAAAGCGGTAGAAGACGTGC
>JACRUU010000012.1:5121998-5146998 GCA_030449085.1 Kryptopterus vitreolus
CCCCCTGAGACACAGGGAGAACATGCACAAACTCCACACAAACACACACATGGCCGAGACGGGAATCGAACCCGGACCCTGGCGGTGTGACGCGAACGTGCCCCTACAAGTCAGATCCATGAAATAAAATTGAAATATCTGCTGCTAACATCTTCATTACCTCCCAACCAGATTCCCCTATGAACACGGTTGCAGATGTTGTTTCCGGAGACGCACTGGAGGGCGGCGCCGTGACCCTGAGCTGCAGCAGCGATGCAAACCCTCCTGTTCTAAGCTACTCCTGGTTTAAGACAGGAACTCCAGACACACCGCTGACCAAAGAGCAGCTTTACAGCATCAACAACCTCGGCCCCCAGCACAGCGGACTCTACTACTGCACCGCTCACAACCTGCTGGGACACCACGACTCCACCCCCGTACACCTGGATGTGTTGTGTATGTTTGCAGATCTCATATAACATATGAACTGTCAATAGAGTCAAATAATTGATCGATTGTTAAATATGGGACGTGGCCCCTTTAAGAGTTATGTTCCCATTTCGGTTGCTTTCCACATAAACTGGTGATGCATGGTGAATGCGCAGCTAGCAGACGTCATTCGGGGAAGTTTAGGAAGAACGAGTGGATGCACGTTGGTTTATCTTCCATCTGATGGTTTCACTGATGGCGTTAACCTGTTTCAGACCTCCCGAAAAACACCACAGCAGAGGTCCTTCCCTCCGGAGACGCACTGGAGGGCGGCGCCGTGACCCTGAGCTGTAGCAGCGATGCAAACCCTCCTGTTCTCACCTACTCCTGGTTTAAGACAGGAGCTCCAGATCGATTGCTGACCACCGACCGGATTTACACCATCAGCAACCTCGACCCCCAGCACAGCGGATTCTACTACTGCACCGCTCACAACCTGCTGGGACACCATGACTCCACCCCCGCACACCTGGATGTGTTGTGTAGGTGTATTCCTTATGTAGGACACATATATACTCGTGTCATTCCGTAACTAAAACGCACACTCTTTTTGCTCAGACGCGCCTCGAAACACATCGGTGACCGTCATTCCGTCTGCCGATCGCTTCGTGCTCTCGTGCTCAAGCGACTCGAACCCCAGGAGCTCGTTCGCCTGGTACTGGAAAACGTCACGAGGCGCGATCCTGACCGGAAACGGTACCAATTTCACTCTGTCCCTGGGATCCCCCGAGGGGTTTTATTACTGCGCGGCGGAAAACCGATTCGGATCCTCCAGTTCATCGGAATGGGCGCGCACATCAGGTACCCGCTGTTGGTTGATCCCGGGATCAGGTTCATTTCTTCTAACGTTGTTGCTTGTTGATGCAGACTCCGGAGTTAAACATGCAGCTGCCGGATTCACAACCGTGACTCTCGTTGTCCTTGCGCTTCTCGGTCTCGTCATGGTGTTCAGGAGGTAAGAGATCACGTTGGGGCTGCACGATTAATCGTTTAAAAAAATCTATATCACAATCTCCATACATACATTCGATCCATACCCTACACCGTACAATCCATTATGTGGATTGTTTATATTGTAAATATAATAATAATAATTAAAAAAAGAAAAACGTGAATCCACTGAATCCAAATAAACGCTTTTTCAAAATAAAAGCATTTTCAACACAAAAGATCGTTCAGACTCGGACAATAACTAAAACGGGAATAATGAACGATGAAGGGGGGCACGGTGGTTTAGTGGTTAGCACGTTCGCCTCACACCTCCAGGGTCCGGGTTCGATTCCCGTCTCGGCCATGTGTGTGTGGAGTTTGTGCATGTTCTCCCCGTGTCTCAGGGGGTTTTTCTCCGGGTTCTCCGGTTTCCTCCCCCGGTCCAAAAACATGCACGGTAGGTTGATTGGCACCTTGGAAAATTGTCCCTAGTGTATGAATGTGTGTGTGATGGGTTGGCATTCCATCCAAGGTGTATCCTGCCTTAATGCCCATAGACGCCTGAGATAGACACAGACTCCCCGTGACCCGAGGGAAGATCGGATAAAGCGCTAGAAGATGAATGAATGAATGAATGAATGAATGATTTCTTGTACGTCCACGTCCGATATTAGGCGGACTAAACGCTGTTTGTTTAAACGCTTTAAAATGCAGACTTGAAATGTGCACTTTTATTTTATGAGCATCATGAACTGTTTCACCAGGAGAAGAGGATCATTAATCCGCAGCAGGACTGAAGAGGGCGACGTGGTAAGTCACCTGTGCTACATCCTTAAAATGTCAGAAGCCATAATCGACCCCCACCTCAGCAATCAAAGGAGGACGAGGACCATCCCAAAGGACGGCCATAAACTTCTCTAATGTATAATCTGATATTGTTCCTCTGAGCGCTGGGGCCGGTGTATCGTTCGTATCACCCTAACATCATCTCGTTCCAGCGTGCATCCGCCAATCACGCGGCCCCGAACCACGCCGGACTCCAGGCAAGTTAATGATCTGCTTTCAACATGTTCATTCGTCTAAATCTATATGAGAATTCTCTCTCTCTCTCTCTCTCTCTCTCTCTCTCTCTCTCTCTTTTCTCAGAATGACTCCACTCCGGTATACGGTAACGTCGCAGGCGTGGCCCCGGACGACGACGACGACGACGACGTTCAGTACTGCAGCGTTGAGTTCCGACCCTCCCGCCCGCACCACGTGCCCCTCTACTCGACCGTCGACCTCCCGAGGGACGAGAAAGAGGAAGTCGAATATTCCACAGTGAGCCACGCGGTCGTTCGGTAAGCCATGCGGAACAATTCCGTCACACTTTCCGAGTTCTTCCGGGACAGAATACAATAAAAATATCCACGCGCAGCTGCGACGTCCTGTAAACGACGTCTTGACTCATTGTCCCGCCCTCACCGTTAATACCGCCATCAGTATGACCCGCACTAGTAGAGAGACAGCAAAGAGTATATATTTATTTATTTATTGTTATATTTATATATAGACAGGGATTTCCTACCGATAGAATGAACCTCAGATATAAAATGGTTAATGTATTTTTATTAGTGTTTATTAATATTAATATATATATATATATATAATATATAAAACATTAATATAATATATATATATATATATATATATATATATTACATATATTTGTGTAGGTATATTCATTCATTCATTCATTCATCTTCTAGCGCTTTATCCGATCTTCCCTCGGTGTCACGGGGAGTCTGTGTCTATCTCAGGCGTCTATGGGCATTAAGGCAGGATACACCCTGGATGGAATGCCAACCCATCACACACACACACACACACACACACACACACATTCATACACTAGGGACAATTTTTCCAAGGTGCCAATCAACCTACCGTGCATGTTTTTTTTGGACCGGGGGAGGAAACCGGAGAACCCGGAGAAAAACCCCCTGAGACACGGGGAGAACATGCACAAACTCCACACACACATGGCCGAGACGGGAATCGAACCCGGACCCTGGCGGTGTGAGGTGAACGTGCTAAAAACTAAGCCTGTGCGGGTATATTTGAGTAATTTCGTGCTCATTTCGTTGTTTGTAAACTTTAAGCGGCGTCTCTAAATCAAACTGACTGAAATAGTTGCTCTTTACAACTGAGCGTTCTGATTGGTGCACAGCGTTTACACACACTGACCAATGAGGGATCAGATTTCATTTCCCCCGACGCTATTTATTTCCTTTCATTCATTTCCTTCTTCCCCCCCCCCCCCCCCCCCCCCCCCTTCCCCAAATCTTACAGGGAGGACGAACTCTACGGCAATCTGAGGTCCACAGAATAACACGACAATCACCACTGATTATTGACCACCAGATCATTCCCTGTAGGAAAAAAAACAAACAAGCCACAGATGCTTTTTTTTTTTTTTTACATTATTATTATTATTATTATATTTCTGTCAAAGAATTCTATTTATTAATACAATCATCGTTTAAAAAAAACAAACATATCTGCAATCTGGCATTAAACTGGTTTCAAATCCAAATCAGTGACCACAATTAAAATCTGTAGCAAACATTTAAACCGTATTATAAATCGGGGTAACGTTATATTGCTTTCTATGTATGATTCCGTTTTATTAGTGAGAAGTGTATTTTATAGGCAATTTATACATATATGATATATGGTATACATATATATAATGATATATACTGTGTATATATAGAAAGATTACGCCTCCTGAGAAAATATGGCCAACACCGCCCTCTAGTGGCGTATGTAGGAAAATTGATTCGTATTACTGAATACGCTTCATGGCGCTCATCCACTGAAATCACGGGGTTTGACTAACGCTAATATCCAGAGTCTAGTTAAGGGCCTTGCCTAGGGGCCCCGAGATAGTGCGTGAATAGTGTGGGATTTCCTTCAGGCTCTCCAGTTTCCTCCCGTACAAACATGGTATATGGTGCTCTGTATATAACCCTTTTATATATATATATATAATCTTCAGAATGTGAATGTTAAAATACTTCTTTTCAAATACTTCTGTAACATTTCTTTTTAGCGTACATTTTTACGTTAAAAATGTCATTGAATTTTTTTTTATTGTCCGAAATATTTGGTAAAGTCTTGTTTGGTTCCTTTTGTTTATATGCAACAAATTTGATAAAAGATGTCCAAACACACACACAGACACACACACACACACACACACAGAGGAATTGGACAGCGACTGGAAGAAAGTTCTAAGAGGAGAACGTCACCATGGCAACCATTCCAACACCCGGCATTTCCATCCGCCTGACTGGAATCATTTTCTAAATGGAAAATAAATATGAACATCTGGATCTGTACGTATTTGTCACGAGATCAGAATTCGGACTTCGATACGATACCTGGAGGAAATATCACGATACCGATACCAAATCGATACGACGGCAAAATAAATAAATAAATAAACAAATGAGAGACTTGAATAATGGAAATGTATTTATTGATAAACACTTTGCTGTCTGCTGAAACAAAGGAGATCTTTTTTTAATGCTGTTTATTAAAACAGGGGGGGGGTTTGGGGTTTCGGGGTGGTGGCGTCTTGTGCTATTAATACTCGCGTCCGACTGAATATGAAACGTTTCAAGTGCGTCCTGAAAATGAGGAAGTTTGATACGTTTCTGTTTAAACCCACACATAACGGGTAACGCGCCGTCTTGTTGATCTGTCTTTACGAAACGATGCAGCTGACGAGAGCGAGACGTTTTTCAGCCGCTGCAATTCTCCTGTTGCTGGCAGGTAAAATAAATAAATAAATAAAATATAGCGTTCCAATATATATATATATATATATGTGTGTGTGTGTGTGTGTGTGTGTGTGTGTGTGTGTGTGTGTGTGTGTGTGTGTGTGTGTGTGTGTGTGTGTGTATATGTATGTATGTATATGTATATATATATATATATATATATATATATATATATATATAATATATATATATATATACATACATACATATATACACACACACACACATAATCTTCACAAGTAACTGTAATTTAGTTGTATATATATATATATATATATATATTATTTGTAAACTAGAGACCTCTATCCGTGTGTGTGTCTGTGTGTGTGTGTGTGTGTGTGTTGCAGGAGTTCAGGCTCAGTACAGTGTAACTATCCCCTCTCAGAGCCTCTGTGCTCTTCCTGGAGCTACTGTAAGAATCCCCTGTGGAATAAGAAGGCCTCATTACCTCCGTGTCACACACAGCGAGTGGTATCGAGTCACGGAAGAAGAACCAGAGGATCTGAGCAAAGACCCACGATACTCAGGACGAGTGTCTGTAGGCAGCCAGACGTCTGCCTGTGAGCTGACCATCAGAAATGTAGGTCCGAGTGACTCTGGAGTTTATAACTTCCGATTTAAACCGGAGATCCGTGACTGGGTAACAGCGCCATCTGGAGTCCATTTGAATATTACAGGTAATGGGCATGCGGTGTTGGGAAGGTTACCCTATTCAAAATGTAATAAGTAGTGTAACTTTTCAATTACTTTATAAAAGTAAAGTAACTGATTACTTTTCGATTACTTGCATTTGTCCTCTAGGTGGCGCTTTTAAATCAACAAGCCAAGGAAAAATATCTTTCGCATCGACTGTTGACGGGTGGTGGGGTGGGGTGGTGTTTGGTGATGGGCAAGCTAGTGGGGAAGGGGGGGGGATCATAACGCCGTACCCCAGTATTTGAGAGCCACTGCTGTAGTCTAAAGCACTGATCTTACTTGCAATTGTTCAGATGTAACGCTATTTGTAATCTTCACAAGTAACTGTAATTTAATTACACATTTTTTCCTCAGTAACTGTAACGAACTACTGTTACATTTATTTTATAATTACTGTAAATGATGTAACGCTGTTACATGTAACTCGCTTCTACCCAACACTGTACACACACCACAAAATATTGGTTAAGAGTGTAGATCAGTGGGGGAGGGGTCTAGCTCAGTGGGGGAGTTGGTGGTGTAGCTTATTGGGGAGGGGTCTTTTTCAGGGGGGGGAGGGGTCTAGCTCAGTGGGGGAGTGGTGTAGCTTATTGGGGAGGGGTCTTTCTCAGTGGGGGAGGGGTCTAGCTCAGTGGGAAAGGGGTGTAGCTCAGTGGAGGAAGGTGTAGCTCATGGGGTGTGGGGGAGGGGTCCAGCTCAGTGGGAAAGGGGTGTAGCTCAGTGGAGGAAGGTGTAGCACGGATGGGGAATATGTAGCTCAGTAAGGGAGGGGTCCAGCTCAGTGGGAAAGGGGTGAAGCTCAGTGGGGGAGGGGTGTAGCTCAGTGGAAAGGAAGGGGTCTAGCTCAGTGGGGGAGGGGTCCAGCTCAGTGGGAAAAGGGTGAAGCTCAGTGGGGGAGGGGTGTCGCTCAGTGGAAAAGGGGTCTAGCTCAGTGGGGGAGGGGTGTAGCTCAGTGGGGAAGGTATGTATCTCGGTAGAAAAGGGGAGCAGCTCAGTGGGGGAGGGGTCTAGCTCAGTGGGGGAGGGGTCTAGCGCAGACGTCTAATTCGCTGGGGCTACTGATCGGAAGTTCCCCGACCCCCGGTATCGCCAATCTGCCACCTTGAGCAACCCCTTCATGTATTTCTGAAAATATTTTTGAAGCGTTTGCAATTGTAGGATGAGGTGTGTGTGTGTGTGTGTATGTATGATACACAGCATTTCCAGACCTGAAGGTTTGGAGTTGGTATAAAAATCTGCGCTGTGTCGCCACCTGCACTGTTCCCGACACCCTCAATTACACCTGGTACAAGAACGGACAGCCTTTTCCTAACACGGGCGAGGAAGACCTCCATCTGGATTTCACTATTCCGAGTTCTGGGAGCTACTCGTGTGCTGTACGCGGATTAGAGGACCGTCGCTCTCCTGCTGTCTGTAAGAACTCGCAACACTCATCTCCCAGCCTGAGATTCCTAACCTGCCCTTTTCATTATTATTAGTTTTGTATGTGTTTCAGGTCATTTTGATCAGAACAAGTGCTGGAGTGTGACTTACTCCGCCCAGACGATCTGCGCTCTGATTGGCTCCTCGGTGGACCTCCACAGTTATTACACCTTCCCCACTTATTACAAGGTCACAAAGGCGTTCTGGTTCGTTAGAGAACAGAACAACGGCGAGGGTGTAGATATGAGAGAGGATGAGGCGGAGTATCGCGGCCGAGTGCAGTACACGCACAACTCCCAGAATAACTGTAGTCTCAGAATCAGTAACCTGAGAGACACGGACGCTCGAGGGTACAGGTTCGACATCGGCGCGGGAAGATTCACCGCATACCCCGGCGTCGTTCTGTCCGTCACAGGTAACGTCGGAATGCTTGTGTAAATTAGAGTCGACAAATATGACACCGATGCGAATTTCTTGCAGGGCTGAAGGTTAACGTTTCCGACTGTGGTGACCGGGACAGGTCGTACTACTGCACGGCAGTAAATCCACTCGGGTCTTCCAATTCATCCGGATGGGCGTACACAGCAGGTACTGTCGGTGTGAAGTGTATTATCGTGTCCTATTCTCCGTCTCAATTCAAGACCCGTTATAACTTGCTCATACAGAGGGCAGAGTCGCGACGTACACCGCGTCCGGAGTCACCGTCGCGTCGCTCCTGATATTTTGCTCGATATCCCTCTGGATCTGGTAAGAACCCAATCGCTTTCATTAACGCGTTTATTAAAATAGCTGCAATGTCATATACTCCGATGCAATTGGTGCATCAAGGACAGATTGAAGAAGGACAGGTTGCTTTTCTAGTCCCTTAAGGTTTCTTCCCCAGGCCAGGACATCTCGGGGACTTTTGACACAATTGTTAAAAATTGCTATACAAATGAGGGGCACGGTGGTTTAGTGGTTAGCACGTTCGCCTCACACCGCCAGGGTCCGGGTTTTTCCGGGATTCCCGTCTCGGCCATGTGTGTGTGGAGTTTGTGCATGTTCTCCTCGTGTCTCAGGGGTTTTTTCTCCGGGTTCTCCGGTTTCCTCCCCCGGTCCAAAAACATGCACGGTAGGTTGATTGGCACCTTGGAAAATTGTCCCTAGTGTATGAATGTGTGTGTGTGATGGGTTGGCATTCCATCCAGGGTGTATCCTGCCTTAATGCCCATAGACGCCTGAAATAGACACAGACTCCCCGTGACCCGAGGGAAGATCGGATAAAGCGCTAGAAGATGAATGAATGAATGAATGAATGTTATACAAATGAAAACGAATCAAATATTACAATGAGCAAAAGTTCCGAGGCACGGGAACCCCCATCATCAGAGATGAATTTATTATCCCATGCACGTGTGATATTAATGCACAAACTGTACTCCAGCAGGAGACGAGCGTCAGGGTCCAGCAGCGAGGAGAACGCCCAGGTGAGATTTCCAGCTATTGATAAATAATGTGTAAGGATTCCCTCATTCATGCTCTCTCTCTCTCTCTCTCTCTCTCTCTCTCTCTCTCTCTCTCTCTCTCTCTCTCTCTCTCTCTCTCTCTCTCTCTCTTTCTCTCAGAATAACTCCCCTCCTGTGTATGGGAACGTCTCCGACGTCACACAAACGGCCTCCTCAGAACTTCAGTACCTCAGTGTTTTTTTCAGGCACTCCGAGACGCAGGACGCGCCTCTCTACTCAACCGTTCGGCCGCCAAACACTCGCAGGCAGAATGAGGAAGTGGAATACGCCGCCGTGAACTTCGCCTCGTCATGTGATGTTCGGTAAGCGACGCAAACGACACACCGGTCGCATCTCGCGCGTTCACCCAGAAAAACGTCAAAATGCAAATGACCTCATATTGTGATTCATATTAGAGAGTATGAAATAAATCGGATACATAGTGCTGAAATATACTATATATATATATATATATATATATACTATATACTATATATACTAATATATATATATATATTAAAGGGGCACGGTGGTGACTTAGTGGTTAGCACACGTTCGCCTCACACCGCCAGGGTCCAGGTTCGATTCCATGTCATCTCGGCCATGTGTGTGTGGAGTTTGTGCATGTTCTCCCCGTGTCTCAGGGGGTTTTTCTCCGGTTTTCCGGTTTCCCCCCCCGGTCCAAAAACATGCACGGTAGGTTGATTGGCACCTTGGAAAATTGTCCCTAGTGTATGAATGTGTGTGTGTGTGTGTTGTGTGTGTGTGTGTCCTGCGTTGGGTTGTCATTCCATCCAGGGTGTATCCTGCCATTAATGCCCATAGACGCCTGAGATAGACACAGACTCCCCGTGACCCGAGGGAAGATCGGATAAAGCGCTAGAAGATGAATGAATGAATGAATGAATGAATGAATGATATATATATATATATATATATATATATATATATATATATATATATATATATATATATATATATATATATATATATATATTATTATATATTATATTTATATATATCTATATATATATATATATATATATATCTATATATATATATATATATATATATACACATACACATACATATATGTATTTTTTTTTTTTTTTTTACAGAGAAGAAGAAATCTATAAAAATCTGAAATACAAGAAATAAAAAAATCAACGCCAAGGTCCAGATCCTCCACTTTCCCTTTCAAAGATTATTAATATCATTTATAACATATATAATGTACAGTATCTGGAACAGCTCTGCGTTATTATTGGACGTGTTATTGACTCCATGAAGTCTTTTTTTTTGCTGTTTTGTGTGCGGCTTTTTGTTTGCTTTTATTGGTCGAATGTTCCCTTGTGCTTATTGCACACGTTTCATCGGACACGCAAACATTTCTTGCAATAAACATGCCCTCGTGATAGATATTGTTCCAGCAAACATTTTGTGTTTATTAATAAATACATTTCCGTCATTCAGTCTCTCGTTTATTTATTTATTCGTTTACTTTGCAGTCGTATCGATTTGGTATCGGTATCGTGATATTTCCTCCAGGTATCGTATCGAGGTAGGAATTCTGATGAATAATACAAATACATACAAGCCCAGATGTTCATATTTATTTTGGAAAAATCAGTAAAATCAATAAATGAACAATCGATACTGCAAATACAGTTTCAGAGCACATTTGAAAAATTGGGGAAAATTTACTGAAGAAAACAAACAAATAAATAAATAAAAATCAGTCACTGTAGATGAAATCTGCACAATGATAGCTGAAGTTAAATAAAGGAGGAAGTGAGAACCTTGAATCTGGCTGAGAGGCAAAAAATATGTCGTAATGGAATTACAGATGTGAGACATCTGCAGGAAAATGCAAAAAACAAAAACAACAACTCTGCTTCCTGTGTAACCTTCTGCGGTAAAGGACGAGAGGGCGTTTATTTCCTCTCGTGGAAAGAGTCGAATCGAGAGAATAGTGCAATATTTTATTACAGTGTGAAAATATTCATGTTTGATTCATTCAGCATGTTTTACACATATATTCATTAATACAGGAGCCCAAGACACACTCTTATTTGATATTATTATTATTTGCTTTAATACCTCTAATATCTCTGACACTGGAGACTCCTTCCTGATATAAACATCTCTTCCCAAGGAAATGCCTCCCTATGTAGAGTTTATAATTGCTTGGTATAGAAATGTCCCAGCCGTTGATCAGTATCACAACTTTATTTTGTATTATTTCAGCGGGTGGCAGCAGCGGGTCGTTTGATATTCACCTCGGCGTATTGGACGCGCTCGGGTTCTGCGGCGTCGCGTGGAAACTCGCCTCCGTCGGAGGGCGGGAAGCGAATGCTGGAGTAGTGAAGGTAAACCTGATGTGGAGAAAGAAAGAAGAAAAAGCAATGACTTACAGCTGAGCGTTAAGGGCCTCGCTCAAGGGCTCCCACTAGTGGCAGCATGGTGGTGGTGGTGGTGGGATTTGATCCTGCGATCTTCTGCGAACCCAATACCTTAACTGCTCACTGCTCTACCAGCTCCCGATTTAGCTATGTAACGCTTTCGTGGCGCTTTTTAGTTACAATCTGCGGTCTAACGAATGTAAACTATTTATTTTAATACATGTAATTTATTCGATTTCCTGAAATGCATTTTTTTTTTTTTTTTTTTTTTTTTTTTTTTTTTTTTTTTTTACAGTTTAACCCTATAAATTTGACTCACCTGTTCACTCTGGGGATCAGTACCCTTGGTGTGGTTGGACCTAGATTTGCGCCTGAGAGGAATACAACCGTATTTTAATGTTCTGAGAAAATGTGAAGGGGTTAAAACCAACAAACAAACAAACAAACGCCGCATGTACATACCACTTCCAAAGGACTCCTGCGATGATTATAAGAACCAGAAAGACCGAGACTCCCACTATGATGGCCGTTTTATTCCCATTCCCTGAAATGGACGTGTTTAATATGAACAAGCCGGTAACCCATGCGGATGTTTCCGACAAAATCAGCAATGTTTTCTAGCTCACATGTCACGGTTTCTTCAGGAGAGCGGAGATCCTCGCGTCCTCTCACAGCGCAGGAGTAGGTTCCTGCGTCTTCACTGGACTTCAGGTAGAGCTTGTTGTGTTTGGCGAGTTTGTTCGTAACAGGTTGTCCGTTCTTGTACCACATGTAAGTGGGGTTGTTGGACAGAGTGCAGGAGGTGATGCAGCTCAGTGTTACTGTGGTCTCTTCCTGTGATTCCACTGCAGACCGACTCGCTTTTACCTGCAGATCTGAACGTGATTGAAATAACGCGACTGATTTACACTTTCACACAGAGACCAGAACTAGAAATAGTTCCGAGTAGGACATTACCTGTAACATTCAGAATCACTCCAGGTTTACCCGAGAATGCTTCCTTATTATTAGTAATGAATCGAAGGTGATATTCTCCAGAGTCTTCCTTTGTCACCTTCTTCATTTTCAAAGTGTGGTTTCGGCCTTCTTTCACATATTCAACTCGAGTAGCAAACTGTCTTTCCCGATTCAGGTCCTGAAACGGTTGTTTGGGCTTAAAATAATTCCAGTATACTTCACTAACGCTCAGGTCACTGGGGTGCCAATAATTTCCAGCAAATTCCACTGAAGATCCTTTTAAAACGCAGACTCTCGTATCTGTATAGATTACATTCCAACATTTCCTGCCAACACCTGCAACAGTAACAGGTGATTAGAAGACGAAATCAACTCTAAAACGTTTTTTAAATCAGTACTGACTCCACAAAATTTCTGCTGTCTAATGGCGTGCATATGTATTCACCCCCCTTCACTCCAGTGCAATGAACCGCCATCACCAAATTAGTAATTATTGTCTACCTGTGTGCAGAGATCAACAGCTCAGGTGGACAACTACTGAAAATTCAAAGTTTGTATTTTGCCACAAGCCGTGTAAGGGGACACCGCAAACATGTGGACGAAGGTGGTGTTGAACATTTTGACCAAACATGCAAAACTCTGTGTGCTATCGTGAAACATGGTGGTGGCAGTATCATGCTGTGGGGATGCTTTACTTCATCAGGGATGCTCGGTCAGAGTTGATGGGAAGATGAGTGAGATATGAGTGGGATATTAGATGCTGCAATGGACTTCAGACTGGGGCGGAGGTTTACCTCCCAGCAGGACAACGACCCTAAACATGCAGCCAGAGTATATTCATGTATTAGAATGGTCCAGTCAAAGTCCGGACCTAAATCCTACTATGAATCCTATGGAAAATGCTGATTCTGATTCGCCCGGAGCTGGGTAAACGTTTTGGCTCAGGGGTTACATTGACTATGAACATTGGAAAGACGACTCGGGGGGGGGGAAAAAGAGGTTTTTGCCCTTTCACTTTCATTTTGGGCCAATTCTGTTCCGATGTTGGGCGGGCCGGATTAAAGGGCCGCAGTTCGTCTCCTCTAGAGCTCGACGTTGCCAATGTTGGCGAGGAAATTTGCGCAAGTCAGAGGTCTGTCGTTCCAGTAAAGTGTGTTTCGATCTGGCACGATCACAATCTCAAGATCTGGGTTGAAGTTGCATGGACCTGGGTGAAATTCGGGGCTCTGACCGCAAACCAGGCCTCGTCCCCAAACCCTCCCCCCACCCCATAACATAAGTGCAATTACAACTGATAACCGTTGAGTAGAGCAATATATATATATATATATATATATATATATATATATATATATATATATATATATATGTACATGTTTGTTTTTTCCTTTCCCAAGATGCATCTTTCAGGGTCTTTTACGCAACCCTGACTCGGCGGCGGGTGAAATCGACATTTCTTACGACATGAAGGCGGCTTTCTTTCTACATACTTACCTCCTCCAGTTCATGCCTATCCTCGCTATCTCGACCTACACTGTGAGGTTTTTCGCGTGCGATTGTGGTAATCACTCAGTCACAAGGGTGTGTGTTCGTAAAGCCGGGTACTGATTAGGTGAGGTGAGGAGGAACAACCTTCCAGGTTTGGGACTCTCGTATGCCGCACTTTGAGTCTCCTCTAGATGTACAAAGTTGGTAGAGACGTACCCAAAAAGACCTGCAGCTGAAATGGCATTGAAAGGCGGTTCAACAGAGCATTGACTCGGGGTGGGTGAAAAGATTTGCACGCCCTTCCATGAAATCGTTTCTTTTGGCAGGAAAAACAAATACTTACACAGTGGCTTAGAGAGAATATTATTGTAGCCTTCAACAGAACAGGAATAACTGCTTTCTTCTGTGTATTTAAACATTTCTTCATTGTCTGTGTATTTCTGTAGGTATTGTCCGTTCCTGTACCAGTGGTAATGTTGAAATACAGAGGTCAGAGGACAGGAAGTGTAGCAGGTGAGACCTCGTGCTGTGGTGTTATGCTTCACTTGCAGGTCTAAATGAAGGTAAAGGTGTTTCATCACAGGCGTGTATAAGAACACGGGTTATCACACTATAACTGCTCTGTTACCTGTAACTGTTACAGTAACTCCTGCTGAGCTCTGATATCTCTCTCCGTTATCAGTAACGATCACGAGGCGGTATTCCCCCGAGTCTCTCTCTCTCAGGTCTGTTATCGTCAGAGTCGAGCTGAAGTTCGTCATCTCCGCGTATCTCACACGTCCTGCATAGTCCGAGTCCAACGCCAAATCTTCCGGACGGTCCTCCGTCCACCATTTAGCTTTATCCTTTACACTGAACCAGAAGCCAGTGGTGATGCTGATGTTTGAGTAAGCGCATGTGAGATTCACAGACGACTCCCTCAGAGCGCAGATCTCCTGTTGACTGCAGGAAACGCTCACATGCCGGATCCCCCATACTGAAACTGAAAGTTTTGTTACAGAGGAAATATTTAAGACAATCAATTTGGCTCCATCGGAACCCCGATTGGAAAAAAGCAAATATTATCAACCTTTATTTTATTCGCAATAAAACACGGAGAAATCTGCGTGCACAAGGGATAGTGGATGTTTGGGATCTTCACTGCATTTAAAACATTAAATACCACTGCATGGGATCATGACCACTGACTCCCGGGAATCACTTCTCCATGTCGTATTTAAATGCAGGTTAAACCTCTATCATGAGAAGGAGTAGTCATGCGTGAACATGTAGTAGTCCGGCGTGAACATGTAGGAGTAGTCATATGAGTAGTCATGCGTGAACATGTAGGAGTAGTCATATGAGAGTCGTCATGCGTGAGCATGTAGGAGTAGTCATGCGTGAGCATGTAGGAGTAGTCATGCGTGAACATGTAGGAGTAGTCATGCGGTAGAGTCAGTGAACAGTAGGCGTCATGCGTGAGCATGTAGGAGTAGTCATGCGTGAGCATGTAGGAGTAGTCATGCGTGAACATGTAGGAGTAGTCATGCGTGAACATGTAGGAGTAGTCATGCGTGAGCATGTAGGAGTAGTCATGCGTGAGCATGTAGGAGTAGTCATGCGTGAACATGTAGGAGTAGTCATATGAGTAGTCATGCGTGAACATGTAGGAGTAGTCATATGAGTCGTCATGCGTGAGCATGTAGGAGTAGTCATGCGTGAACATGTAGGAGTAGTCATGCGTGAACATGTAGGAGTAGTCATGCGTGAGCATGTAGGGGTAGTCATGCGTGAGCATGTAGGAGTAGTCATGCGTGAACATGTAGGAGTAGTCATATGAGTAGTCATGCGTGAGCATGTAGGAGTAGACATGCATGAGCATGTAGGAGTAGTCATGCGTGAACATGTAGGAGTAGTCATGTGTGAACATGTAGGAGTAGTCATGCGTGAGCATGTAGGAGTAGTCATGCGTGAGCATGTAGGAGTAGTCATGCGTGAACATGTAGGAGTAGTCATGTGTTTGCATGTAGGAGTAGTCATGTGTGAGCATGTAGGAGTAGTCATGCGTGAACATGTAGGAGTAGTCATAGGAGTAGTCATGCGTGAACATGTAGGAGTAGTCATAGGAGTAGTCATGCGTAAACATGTAGGAGTAGTCATGCGTGAACATGATCCATGGTCGCCTCTGGAGGCAAAGTGTAAAACCGAGACAGATCGAAATTGACATGTCTTTTTTGACGGGATATTTGAGACAAGACAATGCTGTATTTATTACAATAACATGACGTAGTAGAAGAATAGTCCGGGGCCTGATTTGTCTCTAGACCTTTTCACCCTTTGGCGCATCATGAAACGAAAAATACAACAAAGGAAACCCAGGACTGTTAGACAGCTAAGAATGCTTTATGACACACATATGAGAGAACATTCCTCTCTCCTGGAACTTCATTAACCGCTCTCCACGTCCCCTTAAAACGATATACATTTTCTGTCTTAACTTTCGCAACGTTTTTGAATAGATTGGAGATTTATGACACCAATCTCCAAGCAGCAGCGGCGGCGGCTGAGGATCATGGGTAATGCTGACGTAAATGCCAAATGTAATCTTTTTCTTTTGTTTGTTTATCAGCGTATAGGGCCGCTTATGGTGTGTGTGTGTGTGTGTGTGTGTGTTCCTGTAATTAACGCTGTCTCGTTATATTCACTGTGATTTGATTGGAAGGAGCCACTGATGATGGTTTCTAATAATATTCATCTTTTAGCGCTTTATCTGATCTTCCCTCGGGTCACGGGGAGTCTGTGTCTATCTCAGGCGTCTATGGGCGTTAAGGCAGGATACACCCTGGATGGAATGACAACCCATCACACACACACACACACACACACACACACACACACATTCATACACTAGGGACAATTTTCCAAGGTGCCAATCAACCTACCGTGCATGTTTTTGTACCGGGGGAGGAAACCGGAGAACCTGGAGAAAAACCCCCTGAGGCACAGGAAGAACATGCACAAACTCCACACACACATGGCCGAGACGGGAATCGAACCCCGTACAAAGAGTCCAAAAATAAAAATAAAAAAAAATAACAAACGAGGAAAAAAAAAACAAATCAACATAGCCAGTCTCTAGTCTCAGAATATATATATATAATACATATAGCATAATATTCGTCCACGTGGTCATGTGACTAAAATAATCTTCAGATCTTGTAGCAGCCCCTACCTGAGTTATACACGAACAGGACCAGCAGCAGGATTGTAGATTCACTGTCCATTTTCCACTAGGAACGATTTGGGAGAAGAAAAACACAATAACATTTAAAAAAATTAATAAATAAATAAAGAGGAACCAAAGTTGTTCGGGAGAGTGAATGAAATTCCACCTTCCTGTGAAATTTTGCACAAACGCCGGCAGAAAAAAAATGTCTAATTATAAAATTGTAATTATTAAGACCGAATTTTGGAAACACTTTAACAAAAGATTTCTTTGTTTGTTTTTTTTTTTTTTTTTTTTTCCTTCCCCTTCCCCAGTTTTTCATCATTTGTGCAACACGCTTCTTATTCGTCGTTTTCGAGCTGGCCGTGAATGCGCAAAGTAAAACAACGTACATCGAATTCCCACGTTATCGTATTAATGCATTTATAACCATAATTATTCACTCGAATACCAAATAAAATAGATTGGGCTTTTTTTTTCCCCTTACCTCGTCTTAGACCCTCTTTGATAATGTCCCAGGACTTGGGCATTGATGTTATACTGTGTGTGTGTGTGTGTGTGTGTGTGTGTTGAGAAGGGTGTGAACACGTGGTGTATCGGAAGTGAGAAGCTGAAAGATGTTGCATAATGTGTGTGTGTGTGTGTGTGTATTGCAAGAGTAATCAGAGTAATCATGAGTTGCAGATATTATCATCTGCATTTTGTTTTTATGTGTACACTACTCTGTAGCACGCGCCGGTCGTGTACGATGTCACCGCGGCGGTTTCAGTGCCGGAAAACGCAACGCAGAAATGTAAATGTTTGAGAGGGATAGCTTCTTCAAAATATCTACGTCGTTTCTTTCTTTTTTTTCTTCTTCTTCTTCTCCTTTTTTTTTTTTTTTTTTTTTTTTTTAAATAGTCTGTTCTGTCTGGTGATGCAACAGAGCTCGACGTTGCCAATGTTAGCGAGGAAATTTGCGCAAGTCCGAGGTCTGTCGTTCCAGTAAAGCGTGTTTAGATGTGGGATGTCCCCGCGGTTTATCGTCTTTTACACCGCTCGGAATTCAAATGGACGGATAAAAACGGGATCGTTGTTTTCGGAGAGACAAATGTGTCGCTGGGTCAAGATCTGGCAGATCTCAACATCTGCGTCGAAGTTGCATGGACCTCGGGACGCTGACCGCAAACCAGGCATCGACTCCCCCTCCCCCCCCCTCCCCCCCCCCCCCCTCATCCCTCACTCGCAAATCTAGTGGTACATAAGTACAATTACAACTGACAACTGTTGAGTAGAGCGATATATATACTTTTTTTTTTCCTTTCCCAAGATGCATCTTTCAGGGTCTTTTACGCAACCCTGACTCGGGTTTGTCAAGAAGGCGGCGGGTGAAATCGACATTTCTTACGACATGAAGGCTTTCTTTCTACATACTTACCTCCTCCAGTTCATGCCTATCCTCGCTATCTCGACCTACACTGTGAGGTTTTTTGCGTGCGATTGTGGTAATCACTCAGTCACAAGGGTGTGTGTTCGTAAAGCCGGGTACTGATTAGGTGAGGTGATTTGAGGAGGAGGGGGCACGGTGGTTTAGTGATTAGCACGTTCGCCGTCACACCGCCAGGGATCCGGGTTCGAGTCCCGTCTCGGCCATGTGTGTGTGTGGAGTTTGTGCATGTTTCTCCCCGTGTCTCAGGGGGTTTTTTCTCCGGGTTCTCCAGGTTTCCTCCCCCGGTCCAAAAACATGCACGGTAGGTTGATTGGCACCTTGGACTTGGAAAATTGTCCCTAGTGTATGAATGTGTGTGTGTGTGTGTGTGTGTCCTGTGATGGGTTGGCATTCCATCCAGGGTGTATCCTGCCTTAATGCCCATAGACGCCTGAGATAGGCACAGACTCCCCATGGCCCGAGGGAAGATCGGATAAAGCGCTAGAAGATGAATGATGATGATGATGATGATGATTTGAGGAGGAACAACTTTCCAGGTTTGGACCAATCTAGGGACTCTTGTATGCGAAATAAGGCAGAGAGTCTTAGTAGTTATTTAAATATATATAATATATATTTTTTCCAAAAAAAAAAAAGATATTCACTCAAATCAACAAATAGAATTTCTACTTAAGGAGACGTGTCTTTTTTGTAACATTGCAGTGCTTCTGAGAGAAATAGTGCCACCCAGTGGACGGTGCCAGTCATTGCGGCGAAATAAATCGTTGCTATCGCGGCTTTCCTAGTGTGAGAAGTCCGGGATGTCGTCGTAGACGACTTCGTGACGGCGCGGGTGCTGGAGCAAACACTGCTGCACCGTCCGAAGCACTTCGGCTAGACGGCGGTCTAGGGCCGAGAGATGAGGCTCGGCAAGGACGGGGGCCACGGAATCCAGCGGATCCTTCGAAAGAGATGCCCGCATGACGTCGCTCAGGCGGTACCGAGGCGAGGACAGCAGGCGCAGGCGTAGGAGCGTGGACCGACGTATTCTGGGAGTAGAAGTTCAAACCTGGAGGTTAGCATTGTCGAATATCTTCTCAGCGCCCGTGAGTGATGAGTTTATTTACCTGCAGCACTGCACCAGAGGAGTAAGGATTGACGGCTCATCCTTAGAGTGACGACCAAACCTGTGGCGTGGGACAGAAGAAATAATAACGATAATTGGCACAATGAGCCGAGCCAGCGTACAGGCGCAGAGGGCAATGAAAGTGCTCACGCTCTCCCGTTATCCAAATGCAGAAGGAACGTGGTGTTGCCGAATACTTCGAAGGTTTCGTAGTGGTGTCTGTCCATGTTATCTGCGATCGCGGACGAGAAAAAGACGCGGCGGTGAATTGGGGTTGAATCTACGGCCGACGCTGGGTGTATAGTGAGCAGGCCTTACTTTGCAGGAAGTCCAAAATGGTCATATCGATGACATCCAACAGGCGGGTGCCTTGGTCATAGGGCGGAGTCTTTTTCACGAGGTCGCAGTACGTCGGCATCTGCTCCCATCTGTAAGGCATGCCAGGTCACACCATTATTACTAGGGTGGACGGGGAGCTTAACAAGGTACTTCTTAGAGACTCCCCCTTTTTTGTGTGGGTGGCTCCATAGTCGTTTATATATCACGTTACACTACTAGACGTGTTTCTGACGCACGTTACTCACAGAGCGCGCTTGCTGCGGCTGTACGAGCGCCTCCAGGGGCTCTTCCAGGTGCGGCGAGGTACGAGGGAAAGGTCAGGCAACATGGCTGCCAAGGAGCCCTCGAGAGCTCGAGGTCGGCCGCACACTGCATGCTCCGTGGAACAATAGTACGAGCACTGTCCATAAAAGCAGGCGTTTCCCACTGAAACACACATACACGCACACATGTAGTTACAATCTGGTACAATTTGAGAGTGCGCCTCGGAAGCACTCAGCACCACTTCCTTAAGCGACCGTTGAACCACATGCACACCAAACCTGGAGAATCAAAGAAGGTCCTGGCTAACTTGTGGTCCGTGGTGATGTCTTTAATTTCCTTAATCACATCGACCAGCCTTCCCACGACTGGAGGGACTCGCCGGAAACCCAAAATCCTTTAAGGAGGAGAGAGAGAGAGAGAGAGAGAGAGACAGGAAACAAGAGGGAGCCATGTTTTGAGATCACTCTACACAGTAAAGCAGACGTGCTCGGGTGACCATGCCGACCTGTCCAGGTGAAAGGCCGCGATTTCAGCGTTGTGCCTCTCGAAGTCCGAGAAATAGTACAGATTCACATTCGTCTCGGCGTCTCTCTCTTGCCTGGAGAGATATTACAGCATTTATCCGGAGAAACTTGCAACTGAGATGTTGAGCGTTAAGGGCCTTGCTCAAGGGCCCACTAGTGGCAACTTGGTGGTGGTGGTGGTGGGATTTGAACCTGCGATCTTGTGGCCAATGCCTTAAATATTGAGCTCCCACCTTCTTACTATTAGATTAAGTACTAAATAAAGGAGTTTTTAGACAAAATTCGATTTTGGATACAGTGGGGAAATTGCGTACGCTATGTTGATTTGCGCCGTCACGTTTTTTCCGCCAACGCCAACAACGTGGTTGTGTTTGAGGTTGTGGAATAAACGAGTCGTGCTGATTCCTTTTAGATCCCACAGATGTTACCGCGGGGCTTGTTACCTGCGTTTCCATGCTACTGATGAAACCCCGCCCTCTCTCAATACACACATACTTAAATTTAACTAGACGTTTGGCAAAACCAAAAACAAAAAAATAAAAAATAACCACCACATTGTAAATGTGAAGAGGATTCTGTAAATTCTGTAATGGTTGCCGTTCTAACTCAACCTCCTTGAACAAGCTAAAGGAACCAGAAAAGAACAAGACCTGCCTGCACACATGTACAGTGATAATAGCCTCAATTTTATGATTTTTTTATTTTATTTTGTTCTTTGTATGTGACATGAAATGACAGCCAAATTTAATTTGTGGCGTTTGGAATCTGTTTGGAATCAACGAGTTCCTCGGATTCGTTAGAGCGCCGGCGTGTTGTATTTTGCGGGGCGGGCGGGGGGCGGGGGGGGGGGGGGTAAACCTACGGAAGCTCGCTGTGCCAAACCCAAGTGAAATTGTAAAATCGATTTTTTTTTTTTCAACATCGCCGATTATAACGATGAATCGCCCAGCTTTATGGGGACCCCAAGCTCCGATCATCGGTATAGTTAATGGGAATAGTACAGTTAATGTTAGTGGTGTTAAACAGGGCTGAGCTTGCTCTACTGCAACAGTATAGCATTTCCACGACAATACGCGAGTGTTTACGGGAGCTTGACTCACTTCATGGGCTTGAAGAGCGCTTGGCCATAGTTGGAAAAGGTAATCACCAACTTGAGCTGCGTCCCTCCTGATTTCTGAACTGAAACATGACACACATGTGCAGAATGTTACAACCTGACCTTCACATAAGCATGAAATGCACTGTAGCCTCAAAAGTCCATTCTTTAACACTAGAGGTCTCCCTTCTCTCATGTTTTCTCTCTCTCTCTTTCTTTCTGTCTTTCTCTCCCTCCCTCGGGGGAAGTTGGTAGAGAATGCACCACACACTGAGAACGACGGTATTTGAACCTGCACTGGTGATGCGATGGGTTGAGAGCTGCTCCAGGAGGGCGGGCAGGTTGGAGTCTCGGTGCTGATACAGCTGCCAACGGGTGATGCCGAGGTGGAAGCGAAGCCAGGGAGGGTGGGTATCTGTACTACTGTTCAAACGGATTGGATCGTAGCCCTCGTCGCTGTTACTTAACCTGAGAGGGAGGATCGTGTTAGCACAGGGCCCCCCCAACATAAATAAATAAATAAATACACAGTGAGACAAAAGTCTGGTGGAACTGGTCATTACTAATATGCAGCATTTTTACTTTTACTCCTTGCTTATAAGCGACCATGCAAAGTTGAAACCCTGACCATATATATAATAATAATAATAATAATAATAATAATATCCTTTATGTGTCACATATACATTACAGCACAGTGAAATTCTTTCTTCGCATATCCCAGCTTCATGTTGGTAGTTTGGGGTCAGAGCGCAGGGTCAGCCATGATACGGCGCGCCCCCTGGAGCACAGACGGTTAAGGGTCTTGCTCAAGGACCCAAGGGAGCGGCAGCTTGGCCATACCGGGGCTCGAACCCGGATCTTCCCATCAGCAGCCCAGCGCCTTAGACCACTGAGCTACCTACCCACCCCCCTCCCTACAATATATGATGACAAGACTGCCCGCATACTCTTTGTGGTGTAATTGTAGCTCAGTGTTGGAGGGTCCAGAAGATCGCAGGTTCAAAACCCACCATCACCAAGTTGCCACTAGTGGGCCCTTGGGCAAGGCTCCTAATCCTCAACTTACTAGTGCATGGAAAAGGCACAAATGAAAAAATGCCTTTATTTGTCACATATCATTACAGCACAGTGTAATTGTTTCCTAGCATATCCCAGCTGGATAAGATGGGGGCCAGAGTGCCCCCTGGAGCATAGAGGGTTAAGGGCCTTGCTCAAGGACCCAAGAGTGGCGGCTTAGCGATACCAGGGCTCGAACCCCCAACCTTCAGATCAGTAACCGAGCCCCTTAAACCACTGAGCTACACCCCCTCCCATTGTAGCAAATTAGCCATATTGCCCCCATAATGCCTTAGGAAAAAATGAGTGGGCCCTTGGGAAAGGCTCTTAACCCTCGATTGCTCAGCTGTAAGTCGCTCTGGATAAGGGCGTCTGCCCAAACGTAAATGGTGTATTACTTGTGCATGGAAAAGACATGAATGTAAAATATCACATATCCATTATAGCACAGTGTAATTGTTTCTTGGGGGCCAGAGTGCAGGGTCAGCCATGATACGGCGCCCCCTGGAGCATAGAGGGTTAAGGGCCTTGCTCAAGGACCCAAGAGTGGCGGCTTAGCGATACCGGGGCTCGAACCCCCAACCTTCCGATCAGTAACCGAGCCCCTTAAACCACTGAGCTCTACACCCCTCCCGTTGTAGCCATATTGCCCCCATAATGCCTTAGGGAAAAAATGAATAAAAACACATTAGCTAAATATGCACCCCTCGAACCCTTTAAATCATGCGTAGCTTCATACCACTGCTGTCCATCCTGCTCCTCGGTCCCCTGGGTTCGGATTCGCAGCAGAGTGTCGTCGTCGGGACTGGATGGATGAGCGTGCCGGGTGTACAGCGCGTGGGAGAACAAAGCCTCCAGCTTGGCGAGATCAGCTGCTACGACACGCCGTTGCCTAATGGGCCCGGCGTCGCCGGCGGAGCCCGAGCACGTGAGGTTGGTTGAGGTCATGTTGCAAGGTTTGTGGTGAACGGGCTCGCAGACCGAAGGGGACATCGTCAGCACCAGCACGATCGCCAGCATGTGCACAGCCAGCATCACGCACAACACGCCCTTCAAGCGGCGGCCCCGACACGCTCTCATGCTGACGGACGCACACGCGCGAATCATCCGTGGCTGTAAAGTTACAAAGATATCTCCCAGATGTTCTTACCTGTACCGTCACAACACTACCGGCTCCCCGAGAACAAGAGAGGGAATTGTAGTATCTCGCACTGATTTATCCATCTGTTTGTTCTCCCCCCCTTTTTTTCTCAGAGGACCCGAGCACTGCCTGGTCAGGACGATCTGAACTCGACAGAGAGTGTTTACTTGCCCCTTTTGACCCGCGAGTCCAATCAGAGGACAACTAGTATCTGCCTGGAAGTGAAGCAAATATTTACAAAGGGTCCCTCAGCCACCAGGGGGCCCCACCGGGGTCCTGATTTTTGTTCTAAGCTTTGTCTCATGGCTCAGGGTTTTAGTCTTTTATTTCATTAGTCACTTTTTTGTCCCGGCCACTCGAGATCTTCCACTCCCACCAATGTCAATCACGTCTTCATGGCGCTGGATCAGTGTCCATCCCTGGAATAAAGGTCTCCTGGAAAAAGGGAATACCCTAGTGCATCCTGTACAAAACCCGGGTGTCAATATTTACCTTTTCACCCCCAGTTTCCTGCTCAGGTTGTGGCATTAGCGCTTTTGTGTGGACCCCTCGCTCCTTACATGACTCTATATTACAGTTATTTCATCCATGTGTGTAGAGAGGGGGCGAATAGCAGCGAGGAGAAGAGGAAAAAAAAAAAAAAAAGGCCGGACTTTGGAAATAATTGAAAACTATAAATAGCTGTTGAGCGTGTGGGTTTGGTGTGTACACCTCGGATAATGTGGAGAAAAGAACACGGACATTTTCACGGTCTCGTTCGCGAGCACCCACACCACACCACACCACACACTCTCTCTCTCTCGCTTCCCCACTGTTTTATTTAAAGCTCAGTTCAATTCGGTGCTGTTTGCACTTTTTAGTCGACCAAAGCGGCCTGACAGAAATACATCTGACGTCGGCGCCCAGGCGTTTAAACCTAACGAGCGAGAAAGTGTGGTGACTGTGGCAATGCAAACTTCTCTGAGGTAGTGCGAGACCAATCGGACGTAAAAAAGGAAACCTGTCCCTCGTCCGGGTTGCACCGAACGCCCGTGCGTCAGGGTTTTCAATGCGGAACATTTAATGGCTGAGGCGTTTTAACATCCTTTATATGTGTGCGTGTGTGTATAGATGTGTATAGACATGTATGTATGTATGTATGTGTATATATATATATATATATAT
>JACRUU010000012.1:5154498-5174498 GCA_030449085.1 Kryptopterus vitreolus
ACACACACACACACACACATATATATATATATATATATATATATATATATATATATATATATATATTCCCCATTCCCCCCTTTTTTTATTTCTTTAAAACAATTACCCACCCCCCCCCCCCCCCATTATTTATTTATTTATTTATTTATTTATTTTATTTTTACAATTCAGCTTCATCAATTATAAGGAAGCCTGGCGTGGGTAATCTTGCTCACACGACCGAGGTCTCGTCGTTCTTTCCCAATCCGGATAATCCTGTTGTTTAAAGCACAATGCCCGGATTATCGGCTTCAAATAAACACACACATTCACACAATAAATTCACAACGACGCAGAATGCTTTTGTTTTTTTGTTTTTTTTTTTTTGTTGTTGTTTTTTTTTTTTTGTTTTTTCCCCCATCACTGTTTAGTAGTAGTTCACAAGATAATCAAAAACCCAGCGCGGTGCGAAAAACAGTGTTACGGATAAGCGCTACAGTGACATCACAGCAAGTTCGCCATTGACTAACAGCCAAACGAGGCAAAAGTAAAGCGGGTGCGACGAACCCGAAGCAAGTTTGTTTTTAGTTTCCTCCGCATCATCCATTCGCTCCTCGTACCGACGGTACAAACGTGTGATAATAAAGTGAGAAATTATACCTCCAGGTGAACTGGATAACGAGAGAACGAGCGGATCCTAGCACTAATAAGAATAAAAAAAGAAACAAATAATAGAAGACATGTAATTAAATTCATTATTTATAGAAAAAATGTTATGTAAATGATATAGAGATTGCCCCCCCCCTCCCCCTCCCCCAAATCAACCACAGAAAGCCTGTCAAAAGTCTTTGAGTCATTTTGTGAGACACACGTTCCGTCTTTATATTACTATATAACTTGCTATATAAGTTACTATATATCTTTCCTGACATTTTGGCACTGAGGGAGACGAAACAGTACAATACTGTACAGTATATATAGATATATTTATTTATGGATAATGTATTAAAGTGTTTTGGCGCATATTTAGGGTTCAAACTATAAGAATAGGCATATACAGACCAAAACTAGCGTTTTTTTGTTTTTTTTTCACAATTCGTGGGGGCGTTAGGAACGTAACTCCCGGTAATAGACCAGAGGTGGGAAAACTACGGCACGGGGGCCACGTCGGGCCCTTTTAATCCGGAAGATTGCTATAAAATTGTCATAATTATGTAATTGCCTGACGTTCCACCAGATGGCGCATTAGGCGCTGATACATTGCGTATTAACATTAATGCCTTTTAAATGTTTATGTTTGATATGTATGCATCCCGGGTCGACTCACATTTTAAAAGCCGTACTTTGCCCACCCCTGCTCGAGTCATTCGCAGTCCGATTCCAGCGTTTTTTTTTTTTTCCGTAGGTTTTCGTAGAAACAAAACAACAACAAAAAAAAGAGAGAGACATGCACGTGTCTCAAAAACCACCAAAGACTAGGTAGCGTTTGACAGGCACTGACAAAGAAGCGGTGACGATAAAAGATTGCGCAATTGAAAAGAATCGTCAAAAGAAATCGGTGCAATGTTTGTAAAACGCTTGAAAAAAAAAAACAAAAACAAAAAAGTGCAGTGGATTGGAAATAAAGGCCGCTACAGTCACAGTTACACTGTCGAGAAACGCAGTCAGCACGGACAGGAAGGCGAATATCGATCCTACTGAGAACCGCGAATGAGTGGCGGAATGACATGAGGGTCGCAGGCGACGAGAAGGAGAACGTTACACACATGAGACTCTGGGAGAAAATACACAGTGGCTTTTAAGCACTTAGCAGTTCCGCTCATCGGCCCTGCAGATCCACACACACACACACACACACACACACACACACACACACACACACACACACACACAGTCATGGAGACAATATTGATGCAATTATGTAGCACAGTGACCATTCCTAATAAACACACTCGGGCTTCCCTCTCTCTCTCTCTCTTTCCTTCCTTCATTTCTGGGCTTTGGCATCGCTGGCGCAGGGGTCTACAGGCTCCTTTGTGGCGCCTCCGAAAACGTCCACGTCTCGGTCCGTCCACGACACGACGTTCCCCGTGAGGGCGGCCTCGCCACAGGCCGCCAGGGTGCCGATCTCGGCCGGCGAGAGCACGCGGTCCCACAGGTTAAACAGGGACAGCTCGCCTACCAGAGCCTGCGAGGCATCGAACTGTCCACCTGGCATGTCCTGCAGCAAAGAAGGGTAGAGGGGGGTCATACACATACGCCTTTGCCAGCCGAATTGTTACGTCGGTGTCACAGTGACATCAAGACGCACGACAATTAACTCTCGCGAGGATGCGTCAGGTCGGTGATAGGCAACTATGCCGGAGGACTCGTCCTGGTAGGAAATGTGCTTTTGAAGCTTCCACAGTATAAGAGTCATGGGTTGGTACTGGCAGAGGACTCATGAGGTACTCACGTCCGCGCCTCGTTCTACCGAGTCACATTAAAGACTCGCTCAGAGCGAACAAATCGATGGCGGTATCTACTGATCAACAGCTTTTTGGAGGTTTGGGACAAATCCCCTCAAGACGCCCCATCCTTCATATTAAAGACTGCGGTCCAACTCACCTGTTCTTGTCCCAGAACCAGCACCCCTGCTGATCTGATCGGATGCCATGACGACAAGCCTTCGCCCCGTCCCTTCAGCTTGCCTCCCTGATATGCCTTCCAGACGCCGTCGCGCAAAGTCCAGCTGACGCACACCTGCTGCCAAGTGCCAGGAGGGAACGACAGGGGCAACTGTGCCACCTATAAAGGATATTTACACCATTACGCTCCGGTTTACGCAATAATGAGGACATTTCCACACGGGCTGAAGACCTGGCCTTCTTTTGCCAGACTTTTCGCCTTGGCTTGCCTTTCTGCTACACAACCCTTGAACGTTTACATCGTGGCTAAATTAGCAGTGGTCCCACCTTAGCGTTGATGAGCAGCTCGGCCGGCTTGTGGACTCCTTGCAGGAGGACGAGTTCGTTGGGCTGCTTGTCCACGGCGTACGAGAACGGCGTCCCAATCCCGCTCTCGGTCGCCTTCAGCCACACGCAAGCCGTGAAGGCGTACATCTCTGGGATGTTCCGCCTCACCAAGCCGTACATATAGTTGGTGCGCATGGGGAAGGCCAACTTGAAGCCCTGCGGGTAACTCTGTTCCGTAAAACCTGCGGAGGGAAAAAAAAAAACATGCCCGTTTGAGTAGGAGGGAAAGGCAGAAGGGGTTCGTGATGACAACAACAACCACCCTGAAATCCTCACTTTGCTCCAGATCGGAGATGCGCTCCTGCAGAGTGTTGATGCCCTTGTCGATGTGCTGGTGGTGGTTTTGGGTCTCCTTGCGTAGGTTCTTCCTCTCCTCCTCCAACTGCTTTACCTTCTGCACCAGCTCTCCGCCTACGTCCTCCACTCGCCCACCGGACTGGCCCAGAGCCAGGCGCATGCCCGTGGAGCCTGCTGCCACCTCGGAGTGGTTCAGCAACGCAGGCACCATTTCCAGCTGAGGACACACAGATAGAGAGAGAGAGAGATGGGTGAAAGAGTAGTGCGGAAATAATAACCCGAACCGTTACATTGTTAATTAATGATCCGTTAGTCGCAGAAAGGATTCCTGCGCTCCAACCCCCCCGGACAGGGCGGAAGGCCGTAAATTCGTTTGGTGTGAATTGGAAATTGGATCGCGTCCGCTTTCAAAAACCCGGAACTAAAATCCTGTCCATGACTAATGCATCATGCAATAAGTGAAAGGAAATGAATCCATATCAGTTTAGCTTGTCTGGTGAAATATAAGCACCCTAAGAGTAGACAAGCTCACAGATCTCTCACACACACACACACACACACACTCACTCTCTCTCACACACACACTCACAACTGCTTATTATTTATGCATGTGTTTTTCCTCCACCCAAGCACAGAGAAAGTGTGTGTGCCTGTATATATATATAATATATATATAATATATATATATATATATATATATATATATATATATATATATATATATATATATATATATATGTATAATGTAATGTGTATAGGATGTGTGTGTTTGGAGGATCTGTAGTGTTGTTTAATGGCGAGGGTGGAGAAACAATCATGGTTATAGTATAATTCCATATAATATTAGGGAATTAAGGCTAAATGGGTCTCCGGAAGGGTCTCACCTCCAGTTTCTCGATGCGGTCTTTGAGCTGGAGGATGGCTCTCTCGAGCTCCTCGACAGCCCGGGCGGTGTGCAGCTGCGCGGCGGCGGATTCCCGCACTCCATCGCCGGCCATGAGGCGGCGGCGCGCGGGCCACGACGCGGCGGCTCCGCGCTCCGCCACGGTGCGCTCGTCGAGCAGCGCGCTCTCGCACTCGGCCAGCTTGCCGGTGAGCTCGTCGATGGTCCTGCGGTCGGCGACGATCTGTTCGTTCTGCAGAGCCACGGTGCGCCGGAGCTCGTCCGCGGTGGCGCTCAGCGCGCCCCAGTCCTCTTCATCGCCGTCGTCGGCCTCGGCCTGCTGCTCTTTGTCGCGTCTCCGACGCTTTATCGCGCACTCGCCGGGCGGCACGGGCGAGCACAGCAGGCGGCTGAAGGTGAAGCGCTGCGGGCTCGCCCCGGCACTCAGCTCGCCCAGGAGCGGCGTCTCGAGGCCGGCGCCTGCCTCGGGCTCCCGCATGCTGGTGTCGGCGCCGTACAGCGCGCCCAGCGAGCCCGACGGCAGAGGCGACGCGGTGCCGTTGACCGAAGCGGGGGGCCGCGGGGCGGCCGGCGAGCGCGAGTACACGCTCGCCACGATGCACACCAGCGCGCCGAGAAACGCGAGAGCCCCGGCCCCCGCCACAACCGCCACGAACTTCATCTTATCAGCACCTTATCGAAGGTCCTCCCGTGACGCAGCCCCCCTGCGATGCCCTGCGCAAAGTCAAAAATAAATAAATAAATAAATAAAATCCGACGTGCGTCCTTTTCTTTTCCTTGTAATCCCCGCTATGACCTTTTCCCGTGGATGTAATTTTAACGATTCGGTGATGATCCAGAGACTGCGAGCGTCGTCATTCATCTACCCTCCTTCTCCTTCTCCTCCTTTGCTAAGCAACCGGTTTCCATGGCCACGCATACAGGGGGGGGGCATCTCTAGGTACCTTTTTTTTGCCTTATCCAGAAATGATGCTGAACCCTTTAAATCCCAGAAATATATTTATAAATGCATTTCACTCGACAAATGATGGCTGGTTTCAGTATTTCAGTATACTGTTGTAAAATGCGGTCTACAATGATGAATTTCCTCTCTGTGGCATCTCTTACTCTACTGTGTATATTTATTTATTTACTGGTTGTTCATTCAGTTTCTTTTTCCATTTTTTTGTTGTTTGTTTTGCGGTTTGTCAATCGGCGTTTCATCAAAACAAAATGTATTTAGTGACCTACACAATGAACGGATGCCGAGGTTTTAATGGGGGTTACGGTTACTTTGATCATCATGATGATGTTGGAAACAGCTTTTAAGCAATACAATAATGAATGTACCAATGCCTTCGCAATAGGGTAAAGCAACAGGAAATCGCTTTTACGATGTGCCCAGACGACTAAATAATACGCACAGTGAACAATTCATTTCGGGATTTTTCCATTCTGGCCAATTAAGAAATCGTGTAACGTTTAGGGATTGTGGACATGTAGAGATGCCCCAGCTGGAGCACTGGAGTCTCTGTAGACCTCAAAGTGTTGCTACCAGTAACAGCATGTGGGAAATGATGATGAGCATTACGGTAAAATATTATCAAGTCACATGATTATCTATCTATCTATCTACACACTAATACTATATATATATATATATATATATATATATATATATATATATATATATATATATATAAATATATGATATATTAAATGTGTGTAGACATATATACGTGTATATGTATGTATGTGTGTGGTGTGTGTGTGTATATATATATATATATATATATATATATATACACACACATACATATATATAATGTATCAATAAATCAGTGAACATTTTATGACTTAGGTTTGATTTCAAATTGTGCGTTTTATTACCAGAAATCCACACATTTTCATTTATACTGTGATCTCTTCTTTTAAAAAAAATATTTAACCATTTTCTCCTCCAACAAGGATTTAAATATCACTGAACCATCAAATGTTTGATTTTTATGAAGGAAAAGGAAAACAATGCTAAAGAACCTCCATGATCGTTGCACGGCACTGCTGCAGACGCTGCTTCTTCTTTTCCTACTCTTTCGAAATGTACAGTATCGAGCCTGTTACGGTTCATTATAAATAAAACATTGGTTGCATCGAACTGTTGCAGAAAAAACAATACGGCACTTTCTCCACAGAGAAAAAAAAGTGTGTGTGTGTGTGTGTGTGTGGGGGGGGGGGGGGTTTTAAAACGTGCAAAACAAGCGTCAAAAGTCAAGCCATTCTCCCATGTACACGCAAGTGGATGGTGAGATTTCCCCGTCTTCGTGACAGTCGTCGAACACCTGTAAAACAGAGGGGGGGGAAACAAAATTATAATATAGGGCTTGTTTGGGAACTGAAGGGGTGCCAATATTTTTGGGCACCCACACCACATCCGACAGTGTACTGTAATGTCATTGCAAAGGTTTGGTGAAACTTCTGATTGTTTTTGTTGTTGTTGTTTTTTTTTTTTTTTTTATCAAGCCAACCTAGAAAAAGACCAAAGTCCCGCCCACTTGTTTTCTATTGGCTAATGGAATTCTGGCATCCCTTCCCATTGGCCCAATTGCCATTGATGCCTAGTCCATGGTGCGAAACCGTCGAAGCATGCAGTTTATTTCAGGTGGCTTCTGTTTTTTTTAAAAACGGCAAACTCTAAAGCTGAATCGTAAATGTTGGCACCCCGCGCTGGCGTAATTCCAGACAGCTCTTTCGTATTTACCGGACAGAGTCCGCAAGGCATCTTGACCAGGCCCGTGGGCTGGATGATCGCGTTCACTCCTCGGTACAGCTTCATCTGCCCGTCCACGCAACCCACCGTCCCTTCTTTGGCGGCGATGATGGTCATTTCCACCTTTCCGTCGTAGATCAGCGTGTTCAGGATGGTCTCGATGTCCTCCATGGACAGATCCACCTGCGACACGAAACGATGCCATGCTGTAAATTCCGCATAGGGTGACGTTTCATTCGAATTGATAGTAAGCGCGCCATGCCTTGCTAATTCCCAGCTCGCAGATGTACTTCCAGACTTCATAGGAGGTGGCGAACGAACTGTTCCTCTGCACCATGGGGCTCTGCTTGCTGTCCCTCGCTGCTTCGGCCTGCGGCACACACACACACACACACACACACACACACACACACACACACACACACACACTTTGTTCAACAGAACTGCCTCTAAGCCCTTATGTAGGCTTTTCCAGGCGCGTGTTCCTGACCTTACTCTGCAGGAACTTGAAGCACTGCTGGTTGAGCACCTCTACAAACTCGGACTCGAAGTCCTGATCGCTGTACCACGCGCCCCCCGTGACCGAGCGGTCCGGCTGCAGGTTATACAGCATGTACACCTTCTTCTTTGACGCCTGGATATGAGGCGAAAAAGAATTTGGTCCCTGGACGCGCGCTAGTCACTTTTGTGGCGGTTTGGCCGTACTCACTGCGACGGACTTGACGGCCTTGATGAGTTTTTTGCTCTCGAGGTTCTTCAGGATTTTGTTGATCTCCGTCAAAGGCAGGTTGCTTTTGTAGCGGATGTCCCGGCTCCATATTCCTGTCAAGACGACGTTAGTGTCGCACCAGCGCTCGTTTCCATAAGGAGGAAAGTCGGCCGTTACGGGACGATATATGCTCACCTTTATTCCCAGCGTCCTCGATGACCTGGTACACAAGCTTCTCCTGGTTGTCGGAGCCCTTCATTTTACTTCAACACACACACACACACACACACACACACACACACACACACACACACAGAGATCGCGAGTTCATTTCTTCTCCCTGAAGCGACACGGCGATTTGTAAAGCTGCCGACTTACCTCGCCGACTGGAGGTCTTTCATCCGGTACAGCAAGCCGTTGCTGTTTCTGAGAAGGTCCAACTGGCCCTGAATATGGCGAATATAAATGAGCAGAGCAGTTAAGGGCCTTGTTTAAGGGCCCAGCGGGAGTCTTGCAGTTGAACAAGTGAATTCCTTTCCCGTAACCGCGGTGATAACGCATAGTGCACTTTTATGCTTGCGTGTATAGTTGTGCATTCGTGATTGGATTAGCGCTTGTTTTGGGATTTTACACAACGTGCATTACAGTGCCACTTTCTGTTTCAGGCCAACGTGTACCCTCCTCTATATTTGTGTGTTTTTGAGGAGGCGCGAGCTCAGTGGTTAAGGCATTGGACTCTGGACCCGCCCACCAGGACCACCACCAACCAATCCTCAAGCTGCCACTAGTGGGCCCTTGAGCAAGGCCCTTAATTCTCAAGGAAGTCGCGCTGGATAAGTGCGTCTGCCTAATGCTGTAAATGTATTTGTGTTGTTACGCTTGTATTCGTCAACTCTCACGCTCATACTCGATATTTACAGTAATATAAATAATATAATATAAATAGATAAAGGATATTATTATTATTATTATTATTTGGACCGAACTGGGCTTTCGCACTCAGGCCCAAATCTTGTTGACAGGTCGGGAGAAGGTTGCTCAGTGGTTAAGGCATTGGCCTCTGGAACCCGCCCACCACCACCAATCCCCAAGCTGCCACAGTGGCCCTTCAAGGCTTGCCATTCTAAGTGGGCCCTGTAAAGTCATTGGCCCTTTAAGGTTGTTCTTGGATTTGTGTTGTTAAGGCGCTTGTATTTTCCCTTGAATTGGCGATATTTGGACCAAACTGGGTTCAAACTGCGCTAAGGGTGTAAACTGTATCCCACTTCAAAAAAAGAAAAACCGATATTTGGACCAAACTGGGTTCAAATCCCACCACGACCGAGCTGCAACTAGTGGGCCCTTGAGCAAGGCCCTTAATTCTCAAGGGAGTCGCGCTGGATAAGGGTGTAAATGTATTTGTGTTGTTGCGCTTGTATTTGCCGTTTTCTTAAAAAAAAAGAAAAACTCGATATTTGGACCGAGCTGCCACTAGTGGGCCCTTGAGCAAGGCCCTTAATTCTCAAGGGAGTCGCACTGGATAAGGGTGTAAATGTATTTGTGTTGTTGCGCTTGTATTTTCTTCAAAAAAGAAAAACTCGATATTTGGACCAAACTGGGTTCAAATCCCACCACGACCGAGCTTCAAATCCCACCATTCTCAAGGGAGTCGCACTGGATAAGGGTGTAAATGTATTTGTGTTGTTGCGCTTGTATTTGCCTTAAAAAAAAAGAAAAACTCGATTTAAGGGTTGACGACCAGCTGCCACTAGTGGGCCCTTGAGCAAGGCCCTTAATTCACCTGCTCTGGATAAGGGTGTAAATGTAGTTGTAGCTTGTTTCTTCAAAAAAAGAAAACTCGAATTTGGCCGTTCAAATCCCACCACTCTAGGGGGCCACTAGTGCCCTGAGCAAGGCCGCTCAGTTTTGGTAAGCCTGCTAAAGTTGTGCTGTAAATGCTGTAAATGTACATGTATGTTTCGTAGGGTGACGATGATTACCACGGACAGCAGGCGGTTGATGGCCATGGCCCTCTGCTGAGCCTCGACGTGCGGCATGTCGTTCTGGATGACCTGATCGGTGATGCCTTGGGGAAACTGCTGACACAGCTCCTTAATTCTTCACAACACACACACACACATCTTATACACACAAACTCTCCTACTTTTGTCAATGCATTTATATAGGAACCAAATGGACCACCAGAAAAACCCCTAATACTGCATAATCAAAGTACCACTCAAAAGGTGATGCAATATTTGTTTGTCTAATATTAATCTCATATTTGTTTACCACTTTACCTGTTTTCGATGTCAGCCACATCGGTGGCCTCCTTTTTCACCTTCACCTCTGTCATACTTGGGTTTTCCTTACAGTTATGATGTGCCAATGATGTCCAACTGCAGAAAAATGACACTACAAACATAAAGCGTGTGTATTTTTTGTATTTTTTTTTTATTTGTTGTGCTAAGCTACGCCTTGGGCACAACAACCAGCCAATCATAATACAGATTCGAATGACGGACAGAGATCTCAGCCAATCACAGGCAGGAAGGCGGGTTTTGCGTGGGGAGGAAGCGTGTACGGTGCAGTGGGTCCTGTTTCGGCTCGGCGTGATGGAGGTGTAAAAGGCGGAGATTTCGCCTGTGTCAAATTCACGTTGCGTGGAAAGCGCGTTTCGAAAGCTTATGCTTGTATGGTTAAATAAATAATAATAATAATAATAATAATAATAATAATATAAAACAATACAGTAATACATATTTATAATTTTTATAATTAGAATAATATTCGGGCTACCTTTTTTTCTTTTGCAAATATTTCATGAAAGGAAAAAAAAGACATAAAAAAGTCATCCTTTAAAGTATTTCACTTGCGCTTTAATGTAAAATAATAATAATAATAAAAGAATAATAATAAAAAATACATGAATGAAACCAGCCAATAAGAGAGCGATTTGTGGTTGCTATGGTCTACGCGTTCGCCCAATAGGAGCGCGCTTTGTTGTGACGCCGAGTTGATAAGCGCGGCGTCTCTGGATACCAAAGTAAAGCGACTCATTTATAAGGTATGGCCGTAATTATGTTTAAATGCGGGCTTCAGATCAGATCAATCTCACCGGAGATTCGAGATAAACGCATGGCACATGCTCTAGAATGCTCTGATAGGGATGAAAAGCCGAACCTAACCCTAAATAGGACATTATATGGAGCTCCTGTTCCAATCGGTCCGTTCATTCATCTCCAGGAACTCCTTTCTCCTAATCCAGGTGGTCCACAATCTACCTGTTGATCACTGGATATGGACACCATTTACCATAATCATCATGTGTCATAGTTTGGGCAAATAATCCTCTAGATCCTGGGAAGGAACCAGAATAATACATATGATCCGAAGTAGTTTGTCATCCTAACCTGCTATTTAGGTGTCGTTTTTTTCTCCCCCCCTGCCAAAACAGCTCCAGGATGGCCGCGGGCTGCATTGTGGCTCCACTCATTATTCCCATACGGATACCAGCACCTGGAAAAGCCAAGCATGAAATCGACACCAGTACACCAGTCGAGATCAAGTCAGGTGAGTACCAGTTCTAGTCCAATAGACGGAGATTTACGTAGGTATTTCGATGGTTGAATCCTTCTATGGGGCGGTCACGTGTCATATGGAAAAATGTACGATCGAATGCGAACGTAAATCATTGGAATTTTTCGTTTGCACTCAAGCAGCAAGGGCAGTGTCAAGTTTTGTTCCTTTGAGAAAATCTGGAAAGTCAAAGATCCTGTAAAATATCCTCTATTTCTGTTTTTCTCTATGTTTGATAGTTTACTTTAGAATTTATGCAGTGTTCCCGTCTCGGTCATGTGTGTGTGGAGTGTGTGCATGTTCTCCCCGTGCCTCAGGGGGTTTTTCTCCGGGTTCTCCGGTTTCCCCCGGTCCAAAAACATGCACGGTAGGTTGATTGGCACCTTGGAAAATTGTCCCTAGTGTATGAATGTGTGTGTGTGTGTGTGTGTGTGCCCTGCGATGGGTTGGCATTCCATCCAGGGTGTATCCTGCCTTAATGCCCATAGACGCCTGAGATAGGCACAGGCTCCCCGTGACCCGAGGGAAGATCAGATAAAGCGGTAGAAAATGAATGAATGAATGAATTTATGCAGTGTAAAAGTGACGAAAGTGGGACGAATAAAGGCTGTCTTAAATAAGCACTGGACACTAGGGCCGGGCAATTTTATTGAAAAAAAAATATGTATATCTCAATATGTTTGTATTTGCTTAAAGTAATAATAATAATAATAATAATAATAATAATAATAATAATAATAATAATGATAATACTAAGTGAGGAAGGTGGGAGCTCAGTGGTTAAGGAATTGGGCTCTGGACCAGGAGATCACCGAAAAGATGTCACTAGTGGGGCCCTTGAGCAAGGCCCCTTAACCCTCAATTGCTCAGCTGTAAGTTTAACTCTAGATTAAGGAGTCTGCCAAATGCTGCAAATGTATTAATAATAATAATAATAATAATAATAATACAAAATTTCTTTTGGAGAATATTTCATCATCCCTTTTTCCACTCTCCATTTTGCTAATTTGTATAAAAAGAAATAAATAAAACTCCCCCTCCCCCACTTCTTGCGCGATAATACGTAATATTGGACGTTCGGCACGTTGTTTTGTCAAACTTTTCTTATATTCGATATTCACGCTGTTTCACATTGCCGTCCGAATTATTGCGATACTATCGCTAATATTCGATATATCGCTCGGCCCTAGCGTTCACATTTTGATTTGCTGCCCAGTCAGTCTCGCGTTAGCAAAGAAATCAGGCTAAATCTACGGATCCTGATTGGTAAATGTACAAAAACATCTTGCAAGACGTATGCTAATAGCTAATTCAACGATCAACATTCCGATAGTTGAATTAGCTATTAGCATACGATAGTGTAGGATTCGTGTTTTTGTCGGTAATGCTGTTCTTGGTTAGCTTTAGTTTTCCGCCATGTTCCTTGCTGAAGGAAGCCCTAATGTACCGTGTCGCGTGTACTTCTTCCTCTATTAAGCTCTAGCTTAAACTTTTACCTCAGAATCGTTGTACGTTTACCTCAGAAATCGTATTTTATTTGGTTACCAGGACAATAATCATGTTTGTGTACACGATTAAAACATGCCAGTACTTTTGTTATGGTCAGAGTGTGTAAAAGTTTTACCATCATGACTTTATTTGAGAGCCCATAATGGCAGCTTGGCGGTGCTGGGATTTAAACAACCTTTTTTCGGCTGCTGTTATGATTATTATCCTGGTAACCAAATAAAATACCATTGCTGAGGTAAACGTGCAACAATTCTGAGGTAAAAGTTGAGCTTAAACTCTTTGTAGATATCAGATATTGTTGTGTATTCTCATTGTCATTCATGTGTGTTTTCTTTTCAATTGTATTGATATTACTTTTATTTTAATACACTTTCATGGGACGGTCTTTGTTTGCGCTGGAATAAACCCTGCACTTTTAGCCTATTATTTGTTTTAACTTGTTTGTTCTTGTTTCAGTTAGCAATGACCAGTGTTGGTCGGGGTGTAACTAGTTAACAGCGTTATGTAATTCTTTCATTCGTTCGTTCATCTTCTAGCGTTTTATCCGATCTTCCCTCGGGTCACGGGGAATCTGTGTCTATCTCAGGCGTCTATGGGTATTAAGGCAGGATACACCCTGGATGGAATGCCAACCCATCTCCCATACACACACACACACACACACACACACACACACACACACACACACACACACATTCATACACTAGGGACAATTTTTCCAAGGTGCCAATCAACCTACCGTGCATGTTTTTGGACCGGGGGAGGAAACCGGAGAACCCGGAGAAAAACCCCCTGAGGCACGGGGAGAACATGCACAAACTCCACACACACATGGCCGAGACGGGAATCGAACCCGGACCCTGGCGGTGTGAGGCGAACGTGCTAACCACTAAGCCACCAAGCCCCCTATGACGTTATGTAATTTAATTACAAAATAAAAGTAACAGTAAATCGTTACAGTTACTGAGAAAAAAAACAATTAAATTACAATAACTTTAGAAAAATGTTAAAGATTACAAATCCCAAAGCCCCCTCCCCCTCCCATCAGCAATTTACTTCTGATATGTACAAAGTTTTTGACTTTTCGGGATGGTATTTTCAGGGACACGGTGGCTTAGCGGTTAGCACGTTCGCCTCACACCGCCAGGGTCCGGATTCGATGCCTGTCTCGGCCATGTGTGTGTGGAGTTTGTGCATGTTCTCCCCGTGCCTCAGGGGGTTTTTCTCCGGGTTCTCCGGTTTCCTCCCCCGGTCCAAAAACATGCACGGTAGGTTGATTGGCACCTTGGAAAATTGTCCCTAGTGTATGAATGTGTGTGTGTGTGTGTGTGTGTGTGTGTGATGGGTTGGCATTCCATCCAGGGTGTATCCTGCCTTAATGCCCATAGACGCCTGAGATAGACACAGACTCCCCGTGACCCGAGGGAAGATCGTATATAGCGGTAGAAGATGAATGAAAAAGGGATGGTATTTTCATCAAATGCCCCCTAGTGGACGAATGAAAGTAATCAAATGTAATCAGTTACACTACTTATTACATTTTGAATAGGGTCATTTGTATAATCTATTACAGTTACAAAGTAACACTGGCAACGACAATATCCGATGTGATGTGTTGATATTTGGATTTATTGTTTTAACGTTTCAGACACCCCCGGCGTGTGTATTTTCTACACACTGGATGGCACTAAACCGGAATTGCCGCGAAGGCCCGGGTTGGCGGATGACAGCACGATGAGATACACCGAGCCCATTCGCTTACCCAGTGGCAAAGTACACATCAGGGCCGTGGCCGTGACCAGGTGCGGTGATGGGAATACAATACTGAGGAAACCCAGAGGCTAACTCGGCAAATAATCTTGTCCCGGGTTTAAAGGCGTAACATTGGCGTAACGTATATTTTGGCGATATTTCCAAAATTTGTACAATATACGTCTCGATATGTTGGTATGTTCGCATTTGTCCAGTTTGGCGTCTCCATTTTGTTAATGCATATGAAAAAAAGACGCTTTAAATTTAATGTCAAATTATTGCGATATTAACGTTAATATTCAATATATCGCCCAGCCCTCGTTCTAGCTTAATTTTTCTGGAAGATTGGCTTCATTTGATTTCTTGTCCCAAAATAAATAAAACATTTATTACGTTTAAAAAAAAAAGTGTACGCAAACTTTTCTGGCCCCCTGAAACGAGCTCTTCCGTTAAAGCTGTTGAAGAGTACGAACGGTATACGAGGTCAGCGTTTTCTGTTCATTTGCGGTTCTTGCTGTGAAATGTTGGGAGTAAAATGTCCATCACGCGTTCCTCTTTCGCTGCAGCGACGGAAGGCAGAGCGCCGTCGTAACCAAAGTCTTCCTGGTAAGCGGACGCGTGCTGCCGCGGGAGC
Source organism: Kryptopterus vitreolus (assembly GCA_030449085.1). Lineage (NCBI taxonomy): Eukaryota > Metazoa > Chordata > Actinopteri > Siluriformes > Siluridae > Kryptopterus > Kryptopterus vitreolus. The sequence goes on from JACRUU010000012.1 coordinate 5,169,601, forward strand.
TTCGGGAAGCCTCAGACGACGATCGAGAGTTTACCGTGAAGAGCCTGGAGGAAAGCTACGTGGAAAAAGTGGGTGACGTTCTTACTCTACCTTCGATATTTTATTACGCGAATACTCACGGGAGGTTTCCTGAATGTTCCACAGGAGGACAGAGCTCCACATGTTTCGACAAAACGTTTAGGTACAGCCATCCAAATTCCTGCCATATTGGTACGCGGTCCCATCTACATAATCAAATAAACTCTGTTTTCTTTTTCGGACGGGAAGGGATGTCTGCTGACGTCTTCGTCAAAGGACCACGGCGAGCCCGGAAAGACCCTCGTTTCCTGTCCCGGCGCTTTCAGGGCGCACCTGTAGCCCCGCCCACAGATCCCCCACAGGTAAGATTTCCGAAAAGGATGCGTCACATCACGCTGGTATTACACCACATGCGATCTTATGTATACTTAATGCGAACGGTATAGAAACGCGTTCCTCCTAAATGTGTCGGTTCGCTCATTTCGGTTCTGTTTTTTACGTCCAGACCGCAAGCGACCGAGACGGCCTGCTGAAAAACCTGAACAGCACACAGATATCTCGGCTCCAGAGAGAAACCGATTTCCTCAGGTGAGAACGAGGGACTATAGGGGCGAAGAAGAAACTTCTGCTTGCCGGTAAAAACAAACAGCATGTAGTGTTAGCGATTTGCCTCTAGAGGGCGCTTTTATAATGCCAGTCTGAAAAAACTGTCGATATGGGTATTAATTGGTTGAACCCGTTAATGGTCGAAATTCTCAAATGTAATTGTTCAAAAGGTGTTTGTTCATTTTCATTATGATTTGTCTATATTAACGTTTCAAATAACGAATTAGTCGTAGTAGTTTTATTATTATTATTATTATTATTATTCATCTTCTACCGCTTCATCCCGATCTTCCCTCGGGGCACGGTGGCTTAGTGGTTCGCACGTTCGCGTCACACCGCCAGGGTCCGGGTTCGATTCCCGTCTCGGCCATGTGTGTGTGTGGAGTTTGTGCATGTTCTGCCTCAGGGGGTTTTTCTCCGGGTTCTCCGGTTTCCTCCAAAAACGTGCACGGTAGGTTTTTTGGAAAAAAAATTGTCTGAGATAGGCACAGACTCCCCGTGCCTCTTATTATTATTATTATTATTATTATTATTATTATTATTCATTCTTTTGACAGCAGGCCTTTAATTGCTTTAAGCCGTCTTTACTCACTTGACTAGACTCGAATCCATTACCCAGGGTTTACAGTGAAAGTGAGAATTTGCAGTGAGATCAGGTATAAATTTGGCTCTGGTATTTTGATTCGGTCTATGGGAATGCAGGTGCTTTAAATGTTTGAGCCACCGGCCATCGGACCCCTTCGCCCGATTCTGCCTCCACTGTGGCGCCCCGGTGCCTCCTATCCCGGGACAGAGACTGCCCCCGACTGAGGGGGGACAGGTACCATTATTTGCTCTATGCACATATATAGACATATGTGTGTATGTATATATATATATATGTGGTGTGTGTGTGTGTGTGTGTGTGTGTGTGTGTGTGTGTGTGTGTGTGTGTGTGTGTATTATTGCAGATGATCCTGTGTATGCAGTGTAAAAGTATGGTGCCGGCCAACACGTCCTCATGTGTGGTGTGTGAGACTCCGATTTCCCCACAGCTTCAACCACAGGCCAGCCTGAGGTTCCAGGTGCCTACACACACACACACCACACACACACACACACACACACACACACACTTGTCTGACATGTTAGCTAAAGGAGTTAATGCTAGTCTAAGCAGGTGTTAGAAAAGAAAACGACTGAACCTTAGTAATTAGCTTGAATAATGTGTACAATATGTACAATATGTGGCTACCTCATTAATTGACCTCCTTCCTCTCTCATAGGACAAGCTGATCTGTCCATCATGCGGCACAGGAAACCCTGGTCACATCGCCTACTGTGTGACTTGCGAGACCAGACTGTGTCAAGCCGACAGTGTAATCAGTATTCCTAGCTATTTCCTGACTTGTTGTATGATCGTAATGGTACATTAAAGCCACGGCTCGGTGTGTACTAGAGACCTGCGTGGGACGCATTTTTCCGTCCCACTCCCGCCTGATCCGCAAGGTTCTGTCCCCTGTGTTTTGTTTTTTTGTCCCTCTCTCACCGGCAATATTTGTTTTGTCCCGCACCGCCCACTCGCTTTCCCATGCCCGCTCATACATTCATCTTTTCATCTTCTAGCGCTTTATCCGATCTTCCCTCGGGTCACGGGGAGTCTGTGTCTATCTCAGGCGTCTATGGGCATTAAGGCAGGATACACCCTGGATGGAATGCCAACCCATCACCACACACACACACACACACACACACACACACACACACACACATTCATACACTAGGGACAATTTTCCAAGGTGCCAATCAACCTACCGTGCATGTTTTTGGACCGGGGAGGGAAACCGGAGAACCCGGAGAAAAAACCCCCCTGAGACACGGGGAGAACATGCACAAACTCCACACACACATGGCCGAGACGGGAATCGAACCCGGACCCTGGCGGTGTGAGGCGAACGTGCTAACCACTAAGCCACCGTGCCCCCCGCTCATACATAAACATGTTATTTCTCCGGCAGGCGATATTTAAGTCGCTTCCGACCTTGCGGGCCGTATAAAATTTCGTTTTAGTTGACATTGTTGATTTAGAACAGTTTATTTGTTTTACTTGACTATTTTGCAGGAGTCCCACGAATAATTATATTCTCCCGCACACACGTGAACACATGGATATATTCCCACCCGCGCCTGCATTCGCCCATCTAAGCTTCCGCAGCTCTCTAGTACATACCGCGTTTTATATGAATCATTTAAGTACTCTTTTGTCTATGTATGTATGTATATATATATATATATATATATATATATATATATATATATATAGATATAATATATATATATATATATATATATATATATATGGGTGGGAATATATCCATGTGTTCACGTGTGTGCGGGAGAATACAATTATTCGTGGGACTCCCCGTGACCCGAGGGAAGATCGGATAAAGCGATAGAAGATGAATGAATGAATGAATGAATGAAAGGAATATATAATATATATATATATATATATATATATATATATATATATATATATATGTATGTATTTGTGTGTACAATATTAAAGATCTGAGTGTTGACTCTTATCCTTGTCCTCTAGCCTATATTGAGTGGACAGCGCGCTCCTCCTTTACCCTCCTCAGAAGGGAGGATGGTTCCCTGCTCCAAATGTAACCGAATGAACCACACGGATGCTCGATTCTGCGACTGGTGCGGTGCCAAGGTGAGATCACCAAAAAAGATATTCTTACGCCGCCAGATTCTGGTATTTGAGCAGCTAAATACAGTTCCCTCACCCATCTGTCGGGTCCGCAGCCCGGCCACGCGACCAAGTATCTGACCTGCTCTAAATGCGGCGCTAGCAGTCACCCGTACGCTAACTTCTGTGGGAGCTGTGGGGTATTCCTGGAAGGGCCGCCCCGAGTGTCCGCTTTCAGTGCCCCCTGGAGCAGCGCACTGGAACCCGAGCAGGTAGACCACGCGAGACGCCCAGTTTGATCGTCAAAGAGTCTGCCTTATAAAATCGCCCGTATTTGTCTCTAGTGTTCATCTACATGGCACCCTCAAGCAGCGAGATGTATAGATTCGCAAACCCAGACCGCTGGCTTTTTCTACCCCTCCGGCGCCGAATTGCAGAAGCGGGGACAGCAGAAAGAGGCGGAGTTTAGCAGACAGGGCCAGAAGAGTGACAGGAAGCCTTTGCTGACGGCTATCAGCCCCGGCCGAGGTAACGCACCTAATGTACCGAGCATTTGATTGCTACGAATTACAGGAGGTAGGAATTGTGGGCCCCCCCCCCCTCGTCCCCCAAGAAAAACTGAGCAGGTTGTGTTTACAGGGTACTGGAGGAAACAGCTGGACCACATCTGCGCCCACCTTCGCAGTTACACGCAAAACAACAACGAGTTCCGAGCGCTGGTTGGGGAACCCCGGATGGGCAGGGTGAGATCTGAACGCTGCCCTGCTGGAGAAACTAAAGCATATCGCCTTTTGAGTTTATATAACCACATGGCTTCTACCCTTCGCAGCTTATACACGCTATTATTTTAGCATATGTATCATTTGTTTATTCGTACCCCCCCCCCCCCAAGGTAACCTCCGCCGTGATTGAAGAGGACGGCTACGAAGTCAGCCTGCGTATCAACTTCATCTCGGCACCTCCGGATAGATCGAGGGTAGCTACACATTGACGTCGCTGGGCCCGCACAAGTCATTGTGGATTTCAAAACGGTGTGTTCGTGTGTGTGTGTGTGTGTGTGTGTGTGTGTGTGTGTGTGTGTATAGTAGTCGTCTCCAGCAGGGCAGCTGAACGGATCGCTGCATGAGAAACTCAACCTCAGCGATGTTACTGAGGGGCGGACCAAGCTGACCAGCCTGGGAACATGCAAGTATAATATAATAATAGCCTTTATTGGTCACATAAACATCACATATCCCAGCTTGTTGTTGGTAGTTTGGGGTCAGAGCGCAGGGTTGGCCATGATACGGCGCCCCCTGGAGCACAGAGGGTTAAGGGTCTTGCTCAAGGACCCAAGCTTGGCCATACCGGGGCTCGAACCCGGATCTTCCCATCAGCAGCCAAGAGCCTTAGACCCCCTCCCACACGTTTATACAAGTCTGTAGACATTTCCATTTGCAGCATTTGGCAGACGCCCTTATCCAGAGTGAATTACCACTGAGCAATTGAGGGTTAAGGGCCTTGCTCAAGGGCCCACTAGTGGCAGCTTGGTGGTGGTGGGGTTTGAACCCGTGATCTTCTGGTCCAGAGTCCAACACCTTAACCACTGGGCTAC
>JACRUU010000012.1:5179498-5209498 GCA_030449085.1 Kryptopterus vitreolus
TCCAGCAGGGGGAGCCCACGCTCGCGTTTGGCCTGCCGCACCAGGAGCTTGCGTCGCAGCCGGTTGGCCTGCGGTGTGACGGCCAGCGCTTGGGGACAGGACTCGAGTCGTCGCAGAAGCATGCGCTCCTCGTACAAACTGAGGGGTGCGTAACGGGGTGCGGCCGGCGGTCCCGCTTCGCATTTGTCCTTCCTGCGCTCGCTTTTCTCCTTCCTGCCTTCGTCCCTGCCGTCCTCCGTGTCGTCCTCGCTTTCCGGCTCCTGCTTGATGAGCTCTTGCTTTTTGCGGGCAAACATCACGCCCGCGGCGCCCCTCGGAGGGGGCGGGTACTCGATTCCTGGGTCGATCGAGCTGTCGGCGTCCAGCTCTTCGTCGTCTAGGGGGAGAGGACGCTGTTAGACTACTAAAAAGAATACCCTGCTTTTTTTTTTTTTTTACTCACCATGAAAGAGAGCCTGCGGGGGCATGGCGTCCGGTACAAGGTCCGCTTCTGAAAGCAGGCTGGGCGTCGCCGAGTGCGAGGCCGGGGTACCAGGAGCGGAGAAATCGGGCGAGGGTGACGGCGACGGCGAAGTCCGGTCCGACGAGCTGAGCGAGGCGAAGTCCACCACCTCGCCCCTCTCCAGTGTGAAAGAGCGCCCGGGAGGCCTGAGCGGCACCGACGACGCGGCCTCTCTCTGAGCGCGCCGGATCTCCTTGGCCTCCTGCGTGCGCGAGCGCTTCTCTTTCAGGCGCATGGCGCTCTCCACCGCGCTGCGTCCTCCGCGCTTCCGCAGCCCCTCCACTGTTATGGTGGGGTCCGGCGGCGGCTTCGACGCGGCTGGAACGAAAGGATGCAGAATTCGGACCGGTTCGGCGAGGGGGGGTGGGGGGGGGGGGGGGGGCGGGGGCTGAACGCTTGAGGTTTGGACTGAGGTTTTTACCTTTGGTCTTTAGGGATGAACCGGAGACTTTGTCTCCCTCGGGTCTGAGGGTTGGAGGTCTGTTTTGGACCAGCTTCCACCAGCCAGGCTCGCCGAACTCCTGCGCTCCCGACCGGAAGAACGTCGGGCTGCCAACGGACAAACAACCCGCAACGGTGCTCCACCACGTGGAGGTCTTCTTCCTATCGGGCATGAGGCGCATAAGGCAGGTGAAGTAAAGAGGCCTGGCGTTACAGTTCCTCTCCGAGGTCTTCAGTAGGGCCTCACGATGTTCCACGCCAAACCATGGAGCTGGTCATGGTGTGGGACTCACAGTGCAACTGATGCCTCCTAAACAACTTTGCAGGGTGCCAATACTTTTTTTCGAATCGGGTATGTGTGTGTGTGTGTGTTTTCTCTCACTGACCTGCTGGCAAGTAGAAACGTCCAGTGTCGGCTGATGAAGGCGCAGATATCCTCCTTCCAGCGGAAGTAGCCTTGCCGGCCCGTCCCCTCCAAAGCCAGGTTATACATAGCGAGCATCACCACCTACACGCAAAAAAAAACACGTTACCATTGGACGATCCGGAAGCCCGTCGATACCAGAAGATGTCCTACGAGACTCGTTATATCAATTACCTGCTGCCACGTGAGGCGCATTCTTTCAAAGCTCTCCTTGGCGTCGTCGGAACAGTCCGAGCAGACGAACTTGAAGAAGTTGTCTCCCTTCAGGTAGCTGGGCTGCTCTCCGCGAAGCTGGGCTGCAGGAATCCGAACAAGAGAAGGGAGTGAAGAGACGGAAGGGAACAAATATCACACTACTGGTCTGGGGTAAACGACGAGGCCGTCTCACAGGCGGGGATCCATTTGCGGCACTTCTCGCAGTAGAAGGACGTGTCCTCGTTCCAGGTCCCCTCCGTGTCCTCGCCCGGGTCGCTGGTCAGCGAGTCGCCGCTCTGGTCGTGCGAGAGGTCCACGGACGCCTGGTCCTCCGATTCCACGATGAGCAGCGTCTCGCCCTCCACCTCTCCCTCCTCCAGGCCGTCGGAGGCCGGCGTGCACATGGCCTCCTCGTCCGCTCCCATCATGCCGCGCTTCTCCAGTCCGTCCATTTGTCCTGTTCCAAGTTGCAAAAACACCAGGTCAAACCGCCGTATCTCGAGGTGCGCGCTTACAGGGGACGCCGGATCAGGTCCGGGTCCATCTCCAAGACCAGATCCGCCCCTTTACCCATGCAACAGTGTCCCGGGCAAAGTCCTCACCTCACCTCTGGTTATTCAGGAACGCTGAGCGCTGCCGGGTGTCTCGGCGGCGTCCCGCGTTCCTCCGCGTCCCACGAGGTCCCTCGTCAGGCGGATCTGCTCCTCCAGGGCTCGCTGGTTCTCACGCTTCCTCTCCACGCGTTCCAGATCTCGCAGCACCCCCTCTCGCAGCCTCTGTTCCACAGAATAACACCACGAGGGTACTCATTTAATTTCACGTGCATACACGCCAACACTCGATCTATCACCGTGTCTAATGCGCCACCTGGTGGAGCGTCAGGCAACTACAGGTCAAATGAATGCGGTCATATATATATATTATGCGGTCATATTATATATATTATATATATATATATATATATATATATATATATATATATATATATATATGTTTTGACAATTCTGTACAAAATCTTCAGATTAACCCATGTTTGCCCACCCCTACCTCAAATCATGCTCAGTGATGGTCACTTCTGTGGATTAAGTGGGGGTGTGGGCGTGGCTTTGGGACATCACGTGACTAGTTCATTTCCAACCCCCCTTCACACTTACGGTTACATTAACGCCACAATGAGAGCATTTATTTCATATATATATATATATTGTGCACACTGCACGCCGTTTTATTTATTAGTTTATTTTATTACTGATTATTTCCTTTCATGCGGGCCGAAAACACGAACCCAGCTAGCCGCTTGTTAGCGTTGCTGTTGCTAACCCTCCCCCGTCCGCCGTCCCCCGACGCTCGTACCTGTCTGTCCCAGGTTTGTTTAGCGTGCACTCCGGCCACGGTGGCCACAGTCAGTACCACCGATATCCCGAGAACCACTTTAGAGGCCGCAGACATCGCGAACGTACATTACGCGGACAGGGGCGACACAGCCTCGGCTTGGCATGCCTGGTCCGCTCCAACACCGCGCGTCCCAAACGGCCGCTTTCCCGACGTGTAGTGCACTACTTCGTGCCTTACTGTACACGGGGCTCGGTGTTGTCTACGTAGGGAGTTATTCCAATTTGAAAGCGAGCCGCGGATTTGTTCGTGTTCTGTTTGATGTATAAGGACACGCTTATCGTCCCTACAGGCCTGGAGGATACACACGTGTGTGTGTGTGTGTGTGTGTGTGTGTGTGTGTGTGTGTGTGTGTGTGATATTATATATGTATATATATATATAATATATATATATATATATATATATATATATATATATATATATATATGTGTTTGTATGTTATGTATGTGTGTGTTTGTGTGAATATATATATATATATATGTTATGTATGTAATATATATATATATATATATATATGTGTGTGTGTGTGTGTGTGTGTGTGTATATGTATGTATGTATATTATTAAATTATTAGTAAATTATTATTGTTCTAGTTCATTCATTCATCTTCTAGCGCTTTATCCGATCTTCCCTCGGGTCACGGGGAGTCTGTGTCTATCTCAGGCGTCTATGGGCATTAAGGCAGGATACACCCTGGATGGAATGCCAACCCATCGCAGGACAACACACACACACACACACACATTCATGCACACACATTCATACACACTAGGGACAATTTTCCAAGGTGCCAATCAACCTACCGTGCATGTTTTTGGACCGGGGGAGGAAAACCGGAGAACCCGGAGAAAAAACCCCCTGAGGCACGGGGAGAACATGCACAAACTCCACACACACATGGCTGAGACGGGAATCGAACCCGGACCCTGGTGGTGTGAGGCGAACGTGCTAACCACTAAACCACCGTGCCCCCTATGAAAGATCATATCCCAAAATTTCGTCCTAGCAGGTCCTAGCTAGCGAATTATATTTCCGTTCATTTCCTTTGTATAGAAAGCGAGAAAAAAGTTCAAAGATGAACCGAATGCCCTCGGGACCTTATGAACGTTTTGCATGAAGGTCAGGGTTTATGGGGTGACCTTATGAAGGGACGGGCGGGCGGAATGACGACGAATGGTGTTAAAGTGTATTCTGCAGTAGGCGTTGTACTGACATCAAGGACCCTCATCGACAGCATTATCGGATTTCCGTGTAAAACGGAATTCTTTGATTTGGGTTTGTCCATTCGCTTGCACGCCAAAGGTAATGGAGGTTGCGCCGACCTCGTATGGGACCACGCCGTTTTCCTGTTATCAGTGCCTCAAGGTCTTCGCTTCCGATTCCTCCGTACCGTAGAAGAAACCGTCCCGAAGCGTTTTCTTTTCATCATGCCTAGTGGCGCACGGTGGATTAGTGGTTAGCACGTTTGCCTCACACCGCCAGGGTCGGGGTTCGATTCCCGTCTCGGCCATGTGTGTGTGGAGTTTGTGCATGTTCTCCCAGTGCCTCAGGGGGTTTTTCTCCGGGTTCTCCGGTTTCCTCCCCCGGTCCAAAAACATGCACGGTAGGTTGATTGGCACCTTGGAAAATTGTCCCTAGTGTATTAATGTGTGTGTGTGTGTGTGTGTGTGTGTATGTGTGTGTGTGTGATGGGTTGGCATTCCATCCAGGGTGTATCCTGCCTTAATGCCCATAGACGCCTGAGATAGACACAGACTCCCCGTGACCCGAGGGAAGATCGGATAAAGCGCTAGAAGATGAATGAATGAATGATACATCACGCCTGCATCCCAGTCATCCTGCGCAACCCGTCATAGGCAGACCGTCCAAATTACTCGACCCGTTTGAGGCATTGATAAAAAAACTCCTCCCGGCTGCTATTGCGACACAGTCTCATGGGATTTTTTTTGTTTTCGTAATATAGTCACCAACTTTAATCTGTTCATTTCTCTTCAATGACCTTGCCTCAAAAACCAATAGTTCAGCGTGACATAGGTCACACACACACACATTTATATCCCACACGGTACTTTGCACAGTAGGGCCTCTAGTGGCCGGAGGTTCCCGGCACAATGACGTCCACATTGTGTGTGTGTGTGTGTGTGCGTTCATCCTGTCATTCTTATACACTCACTACACATGTTCATTCTTTGATAGACTGAAAGGAACATTCATCCTAGTCTTCCTCCTCATGCCGTCTCGGGAATTCCCCACTGGCTACTTTATCAGGGATGGACATTTATAAGGAACAAACCTGCGCGTGCTTTTACACAACCGTATAGGTGTGTATCCCTTATAGTGATTAGTGGTGCGAGGGCAGCACCGTCACCTCCTCGGTTCAATGTGGTTTGTCCATAGTAATTGTCAAAGAAAAATGGTGTCGCCCCAACACACCCCCCCCCCACACACACCCCCCTCCATAACCCCCCCCCCCCCACCCTCAATCATTCTCATTTTGTTTACTCGTTCACCTTTCGTTATTGACTCGGGCGGAATTTGCCACCTCCTTCACTTTTGCTCAATGATTAACCCGAACAAAGCGTATTTACTTTCGCGTCACGACTAATAACCGGTGCGCCGTTCGGGGCACGGACGCAGCCCCATGCGTTCGCGTGGGTGTACTTTGGGAAAAGGCGAGGTTGCGGTTCTTTCTCTTTTTTTTTTTTAAACAGTGGCCTTGTGACCAATAAACTTTGAACTGTTGTGACGGCAAACAAGCACCTATCGGAATCCTGTCACGGGCGAACAGTGCGCAGGGGTGTAATAACGGTCACATGGTGAAAACTGCTCCGGCTTGAAATCTCGACCTTTGCGTTTACGGCAACGGCGGAATTCTGGGATACATATTCATAGATAGGCCAGACCGAGATAGGAACGTCGGGGGACGGTGGGAGCCCAGTGGTTCAGGCGTTGACCTCGGGACCGGAAGATCTTGGGTTCTAATCCCATCACCACCAAGCTGCCACTGGTGGGCCCTTGAGCAAGGCCCTTAACCCTTAACTGCTCAGTTGTAAGGTGCTCGGGATAAGGGCGTCTAGTGTGTTTTTTGGCCTATTTGCAAACTTTTGGGGGGGATTTTTTTTGGTTTGGCTAAAACACTTTTTTTGTAGGTATAGACACGGGAATCTGCTTTAGTGATCATTTCAGTGGAAGGTGTGTGTGTGTGTGTGTGTGTGTTGTGTGGTGTGTGTGTGTGTGTGTGTGTGTCCAAACGGAGGAGGGGCCATCGACCCTGACCCCTAAACTGATGACGAGTCCTTAGTTGCTCACACTCATTTTTCCAGCACCCCCCCTCCCCCTCCCCTACCCACACACACACACACACACACACACACACACACACACACACACACACACACACACACACACACACCACAGCTTTATATTTCGAAACACATTTAATATATATATATATATATATATATATATATATATATATATATATATATATATATATATATATATATATATATATATATATATAAATATATATTTCTTTTTCTCCCCGGAGACTTTTCCCAGACATTCCATCACCATTCATTGAAGGACGCCCCCCGCCCCCTTCCTCCTTAACCCCCCCCCCCCCAACACCCTTTACTCTTTTTCGCTTCTAGCGGACTTGCCGTAACCCGATTCGTTCGGGGCGTGTTGATTGACGCTGGTTTGAGCCAATCAGATTTTCACAGAGCGCCTTCTCCTGGTGCCCGGGGAGACCCGCCCACTCAGGGCGCCTTGCCAGCTCGCAGAAAGTGCCACGACTCCAGACTCAGCGGCTCTTCCGAGTCAGTGAGAAACACGTCGGCCGTCGGGTAAGCTTTACTTTATTATTATTATTATTATTATTATTATTATTAATTATTATTGTTTTTAAAAGGCAAATAAATTAAAAATGGCGCTTTCTTTCTAACAACTCCCCCCCCTCACGTCGAGCTGTTTGTTTTCTCTCCTCCGTTTCATTTCGGCTTTTTTTCGGGACTTGGTGCTGTTCCTTGTAGGAATATGACTCTTCTTTTTTTCTTCTTTTTAACCCCTGAACTGTTCTTCCTCACACACTAAACAACAACAACAACAACAACAAAACTATTTCAAAGTGTCTCCGCTTGTACCGCTTCTTTCCTCAGAAAGTTCTAACTCTTTTATCTTCATCATCTTTTACACATTTAATGTGTGTGGGGTGTTTTTATTATTATTATTTATTTTTCCCACTCTCCCATATTTAAATCCCTTTCCCGAACTTTTCCCCGGGATTTGAGGAGGTTTCTCTCATCCATCTGGACACGTTTCAGTATCTACAAGTGCCCCCCCCCCTCTCCCTTCGGTAAAGCTTGCATTGGGAAGAGAAATCACACCAGGCCCCTGATCCACATCTCACAGATGAGATTTTATTTTATACACCGCTTTATATGGGTTAAATATGCCTAGTTTTTTTTTTTCCATCAGTAATGTTTTTTTTTATAAGATCGGGGGTGTTTTTACCACACTTTAACTCCAGCCCAGGATGATGATGATGATGATGATGATGAGGTCATTGATCTATCCATCATTGAATCCATCCAATTTGACACATCCGATCCATGCATATCAAACATAAAGATGTAAAGCCATTGTTTCCAAATTGTTTAACAAGTCCAACGTGTATTTTTGTTTATTATGTACATAAAAAAAACAACTTAAACCAGAATGCTAAATGTAAAACTTTGACCTGTGTGTGTATATCTATCTATATACCTATCATATATATATATAGGTATATATAGGTATATATATATGTGTGTGTGTGTGTGTGTGTGTGTGTGTGTGTGTGTGTGTGTGTGTGTGTGTGTGTATGTATGTATATTATATATATATATATATATATATATATATATACACACACCCACACACACACACACACACACACACATATATATATATATATATATATATATATATATATATATATATATATATATATATATATATATAGATATATAGCTAGCTATTATAAAAATGTTTATTGCATGTTATTGACTTTTATTCTTTTAATGGCCAATTCGTTAATTGAAAGGTTTTTTCCCCCCAACTAAAAATAGTTATTAAAAAATTCTATTTTTAAAAAATGTACTTATTAGAACATTTTCCTGCTTCTCACTTAGTCTGTGCATGATATGTTATTGCATGGGATTTATTTTAATGAATTAATTAATTATAATTTAAAAAAATAAATGGCCACTTCTTTGGTGAAGAATGATAGTGTTTATTGTTATTATTATTATTATTATTATTATTATTATTATTATTTATTATTATTATTATTATTATTATTTCAAAGAAAAATAAAAACTGGAAAGCTAAATGTTGACATTTTCCCAAATGGTGTGTTAGTAAAAATTGTTTGGGGAAAATGACTAAATAAATATTTTATACGTATATATTGCAGTTTTATTGGCAATTTTTGATTACAATTTTATTATTTACATTTTTTAAATACTAAAATTACTATTGGCTATTTGAAGTAAAAAAAAAAAATAAATAAATCACTATGAATTTTCCCACGGGGGCCTTTTACTATACTTTTCTCAAGAAGGGGGGGGAAAGTTTGTCCTTCTTGATTGATTCGAATCGTCCAGCCAAATGAACAGTTCAGGAAGATTGAATGGACCCTTGTGATTCGTTCGTTCGTCCTTTTGGGCATTTGTGTTGACTTGATTCGTTGTTGAGGAAATGCCGGGGAGACACGCTCACTCCTGTTTATCACTCGTGCTGTAGCTCTGTAAACACTCGCCTCTGCAGTACCGCCTTTCTCGGTGTTCGTCAGACAAGGACTTGACGAGGGTATATCGTTGGGAAAGGAAGCCGTCTCTGTCCTGAAGCCCGAGTGTCGAACCCGGACCCGTTGTAGTTTTAGATGATCAGACTCATTATACAAGCATTTTTTTATTTTTATTAAATGAATCATGTTCTGATCAGAATCTGTCTCAGAACATTGTGTTGGTACCACAAAATTTAAAACGAAAGAAGTTTTCCAGCGAGGCTTGTGTTTCTGTCTCGAAAGCGGCGTCTGTAACGCGACTCCAATTCCAGCCGAGGCGTTAAGTAAAAGAATACGTGTTTTAATTCGGTTACCGAAGCGTCCAAGTACGACACGCTTGCGTTTCCCGGCTCTCCTGACCTCCTCGAGGACGCTGATATGAGATCGTGACCGGAGGAAGTAAACGGCTCGGGTGCTGCAACACTAATAAGACGTTCTGTTGATGCGTTGCCTTCAAGGCAGATTAATTTGCAAACGTGTGCGTGTGTGTATATATATATATATATATATATATATATATATATATATATATATATATATATATATATATATATATATATATATATATATATAAGGGGGCACAGTGGCGTAGTGGTTAGCACGTTCGCCTCACACCGCCAGGGTCCGGGTTCGATTCCCGTCTCGGCCATGCTGTGTGTGTGTGGAGTTTGTGCATGTTCTCTCCCCGTGCCTCAGGGGGTTTTTTTCTCCGGGTTCTCCGGTTTCCTCCCCCGGTCCAAAAACATGCACGGTAGGTTGATTGGCACCTTGGAAAATTGTCCCTAGTGTATGAATGTGTGTGTGTGTGTGCGCCCTGCGATGGGTTGGCATTCCATCCAGGGTGTATCCTGCCTTAATGCCCATAGACGCCTGAGATAGGCACAGATTCCCCGTGACCCGAGGGAAGATCGGATAAAGCGCTAGAAGATGAATGAATGGAAAAAAAAATATATATATATATATATATATATATAATATTATATATTCTCGACTCGGGCAGGAGAGCAGCAGGTGCACGGATATACAGACGCTTATATATCGCACACGCTTGACTTGTGTAACGGGGGGGCCTTGGGGGTAATTTTTCATATACCGCGTAGGCATTTTCACGATTTTATCCCCAATTTACCTCGAGTGATCCTTCAAGCTCATATGTTGCACTCCTTTAAAAAAAATCTCTTTTTGGATGGAGATTTCATGCTTGATTATAATGAGCGTTCTCATCGTTTGTACAGAGGACGTTCCTCGTATCGTTACACTACCACCACCGGCTCGATCCGTTAGCACAAGGTAAGATGGGTCTAATTGATTTAATACCAGGCCAAATTGTGACCCCTCGTTAGGTCCGAGCAGAATGCAGACCGGGTGACGATGTGTGATAAACGTCGCCCCTATACCGCGTTTATTGGGATTGGTTACATAGCGCAACATAACTCGACTATTTTAGGGGGCTGAAATGAGACTGATGTCTGGCCAGGAAGACATCTCCACGATGTTCACCACACCGTGCCAGCAACTAATTTCAGCACGTACGGCCTCTGGAAATAGGTGGGCATAATAAAAACGGATGACAATCGCCCCACGTGAGCCTGTTTTCATTTCCAAATCAAGGGAGGGTCTGAAGACGAATCCCTGTTTCATATGTCCTGCTGTGTAGCCGTTTAGCGGTGTGTACAGGTTAGCCTAATCCCAAAATAAACATTTGCACTCATTTTTTATTTATTTATGACTTCTCCAGCTCTAGCATCCGCCCTGTTCAAAGCCGAGCATGTGGAACCTGTTAGCCTTCCGAGGCCGAACCCTAGCACAGAGAAAAATAAATGAATGGGTGATGAAGAGAGCAAGCTGTAATCACAGACTCGTGCCTTTAGACTGTCTTTGTAATTGATCCTCTCCCCCCGGGGTGTAAACATAAACTCATCCTCCTAATTTGGCATTAATCCTGGTTTGGGCTTTGTGGCGTATGTGTGATGATGCTCTGTGATTAGTGCCTGTTGAAGGTTTGTAATATGACCTCGTCTTTTAGCGCTTTGCTTTTTTTCTTGTTCAAGTGTCCACTCAGCAGTTTGAAGGCATCTCGTGTGTGTGTGTGTGTGTGTGTGTGTGTGTGTGTGTGAGAGAGAGAATATATGTGTATGCACTTTCCCTGTGGGTTTGCGTTCCGGACTGAAGATATTCATAGGAACTCCAGCTTGTCCATATTGTGTGCTGCCGCTACTCCACACCGAATGCACGAACACGGAGTAGCGATCGGAGCGGCACACTCTTTGGACAGCGTTGCATAACCTTGTCTCCGGTGGTCGAGACTTGGGCAGATGCCATGTTTTGGTGAAAAAGCCCTTTGAGACTGGTTAGGAGTAAAGGAAGGAGGCGAGACGGTCTGGCTTTCTGGACCTTGGCTTCTTTACCTGAGTAGATAGCAGCGTATCTTTCCAGCGCCTGCAAGGACGTGCTATGTAAACATTTTTTTTTGTGCGAGTGTGTGGGGAGAATGAAGTTCCACAAGTCCACAAGCTTTTCCACAGCCGATTTTGATTTTGGCTCGCTATTGAATGTCCCAAGGGGCACGCTGGCTTTGTGGTTAGCACTTTCGCCTCACACCCCCAGGGTCCGGGTTCGATTCCCGTCTCGGCCATGTGCGTGTGGTGTCTCAGGAGGTTTTTCTCCGGGTTCTCCGGTTTCCTCCCCCGGTCCAAAAACATGCACGGTAGGTTGTTTGGCACCTTGGAAAATTGTCCCTAGTGTATAAATGTGTGTGTGATTGTGTGTATGAATGTTTTGTGTGTGTGTGTGTGTGTGTGTGTGTGTGTGTGTGTGTGTGTGTGTGTGTGTGTGTCCTGCGATGGGTTGGCATTCCATCCAGGGTGTATCCTGCCTTAATGCCCATAGACGCCTGAGATAGACACAGACTCCCCGTGACCCGAGGGAAGATCGGATAAAGCGGTAGAAGATGAATGAATGAATGAATGTCCCGAGAAGTGAAATTCCAATCTTAACACTCTCTGTTGCAGAAAACAGGATCATCGGTGGGACAGGACTGCGCAGAAATGGACGTTTACGACCCCCAAACCCTCGGCATCATGGTCTTTGGTGGCTTCATGGTGGTTTCGGCGATTGGAATCGCCCTGGTCTCTACTCTTTCCATGAAGGAGACCTCTTACGAAGAAGCCCTGGCTAAGCAGCGCCGCGAGTTGGCCAAGACTCAGCCTCAGCGCGTGGATAAGAAGAAGAAGGCAGCGGAGAAAAAAAGCAAAGCCAAGAAAAAGGAGGAGAAGCCGAACGGGAAGCTTCCGGAACAGGACTCTAGCCCCGAACCCGCGTCGGAAACTAGCGATCCAGAGCCAGAATCTGAATCGGAGGTCGCTGCTGCCCCCGCTTCTGTCTCTCTACCCGTCGCCCCAGTGATCCCCGAGCCCAAAGCCGAGGTTCAGGTTGCCGTGACGAAGCCTTATGTAGCGGCAGCCCCGCCTGCCCCTTCCCCGAAAGACAAGAAGAAGAAGAAGGTAGCGAAGGTGGAGCCATCCATTGCTAAACCAGTCGAAATTGTCTCGGAGGTCATTTCCAAAGAGGTGGCCCCTAAGATCCCCAAGGATTCCACCCCGAAGGATTCGGCTGGCAAAATCGCCAAGGAAACGGCAAAGGCTGCAAAGGAACCAGTTGCTAAAGGTGCCAAGGAACCTGCTCCTAAAGAAACAAATCCTAAGGGTGCCAAGGAACCTGTTCCTAAGGAAGCAGCCCCCAAGGGTGCCAAGGAAGCTGCCCCCAAGGGTGCCAAGGAACCTGTTGCCAAGGAAGCAGCCCCCAAGGGTGCCAAGGAAGCTGCCCCCAAGGGTGCCAAGGAACCTGTTGCCAAGGAAGCTGCCCCCAAGGGTGCCAAGGAACCTGTTGCCAAGGAAGCTGCCCCCAAGGGTGCCAAGGAACCTGTTGCCAAGGAAGCTTCCCCCAAGGGTGCCAAGAAACCTGTTGCCAAGGAAGCTGCCCCCAAGGGTGCCAAGGAACCTGTTGCCACGGATGCAGCCCCCAAGGGTGCCAAAGAACCTGTGCCCCCAAGGGTGCCAAGGGTGCCAAGGAAGCTGCCCCCAAGGGTGCCAAGGAACCTGTGCTGCCAAGGGTGCCAAGGAAGCTGCCCCCAAGGGTGCCAAGGAACCTGTTGCCAAGGAAGCTGCCCCCAAGGGTGCCAAGGAACCTGTTGCCAAGGATGCAGCCCCCAAGGGTGCCAAGGAACCTGTTGCCAAGGGAGCTGCCCCCAAGGGTGCCAAGGAACCTGTTGCCAAGGAAGCAGTCCCTAAGGAAGCCAGTCCTAAGGGTGCCAAGGAAGCGGCTCCAAAAGCTGCTAAGGATCCAAGTGCCAAAGGTAGCCAGGAGCCTGTCGCCAAGCTGCAGGGTGGTAAGGTTTCTAAGGATTTGGCCACCAAAGCCGGCAAGGATCCTGCTCCTAAGGAACCAGCTGCTAAGGCAATCAAAGAACCTGTGGTAAAAGAATCGTCTGCAAAGGCGCCCAAAGAATCCGGTACTAAGCCCAAAAGTGCCAAGGAAGCGACGCCCAAAGGTGCCAAACAGCCATCTGTCGTGGCGGAAGTGGCGATTGTTCCGCTGAAGGCCGAGCCGCCCAAACCCGAGGCTTCTTCCAAGAAGAAGCAGAAGAAGAAGGCAGAGCCAGGTACGTTTTGCCGTTCGGAGCATGCACCAACGAGGCTTAACAAGGAATTAAAACCTGTAGGTACCAGTTTCTCAAGGCACCACGCATGTTTTTGTTTACGATTGAGGGTATGTCCTTAAACTGGCACTCCTGGAGGAGGTCACCTTCTCAGGTCCGTTGTTTGTGTCCAGCAGCCCCCGCGGACGTTGCAGACGTGCCCCTGCTGTTACCGTTTAAAACTCTGGTGTCCACCCTGAGCAGCTCCAGTTTCAGCGACTCGGAGACACAGAAGCTTCTGGAGATTGTCAGTGACAAGGCGGGAGCCGACACCTGGCAGCTGGTACGCTCGGTCTTCCACACCCTCGCCGCATCCGCCTCGTCTCGTTCGCCATAACACCCCATAACACTTCACCTTTCTTTCTGCTCCTCCAGGCATCTCAGAGAGGTGACCCACTGGCAGCTCTGAAGAAGCAGCTGGAGGAGAAAGACAAGCTCCTGTCTGCCGAGCAGGAGAACGCCGCCGCATCCAAGACCCGCATACGCGACCTCGCCAAGGTTTCTGTCCCCAAATCCCACCGTTAAAAGCCCGTGCCGCCTGAGCCGATATGACCAGATAGTGTAGCTCATGGAACGTGACTCGTTTAGCAGGAGGCCTCGCCTCGAGTCGCGAATCAGGGCTTCAAACAAGCGCTAGTAATTACTCGTAATATGGCATTATGGCAAATTAAATAAGCATTTGTAATTACCAACAAATCTGACAATTTGACACGCCTTGAGATCAAAGGCTCGTATCAGTCATCGTTTGTAATTAAGTCGCATTAATTTTAACGTAATAATAATAATAGCACACCTTTTTATGCCTTTTGTACTCTTAATTGCATCGTCACACACACACATAATTCTGTAAAACGATCATCATTTGTTCGCCCTGTTCGCGGCGCAGGAGCTGAGCGGCGAGAAGAGCAAGATGGCGTCGGTGGAGACGCGCCTGAGCTCGGAGCTGAGCGCCCGCGAGCAGGAGATCTCTTCGCTGCACGCTCGCGTGAAGGCTTCCTACGACGAGCACGCGCAACAGACCCAGAAGCTCAACAGCAAGGTCCGACTTCCGACCCTGGCGTCGTTTTCGCCTGGAGGTTCTTGAGAGAGCGAATCCCACTCGGTGTGATTTAACATTTTGGTGCTTGTTGTGTAGATCCAGAGCCTGCAGGATCAGCTGGAGAACGGCCCTGCTGCACAGCTGGCTCGCCTGCAGACAGAGAACACCATCCTCAGAGACGCTCTGAACCAAGCCTCCAGCCGCGCGGAGAGCATGTACGTAAACACACACACACACACACACACACACACACACACACACACACACACACACGAGCGCACGAATTGGCAACCGCGCGTAGATACCACTGTTTTGCTTTGAGTGGATTTGAGAAAAGATCAACACTTGAGCTAAAACCTTCCTGCCATCACATGTACAGATTTCAGATGAGGAATAAAACCCCCCACCACCCCCCACCCCCCCGCCCTAACACACTTCTCCTTTTTCCTTCTCTCGCTCTACAAACGAACAGGCAAAACGCCGAACTGGCGAAGCTGCGCCAGGATGTCGCGCGCCTGAGCCGCGAGGTGAGCGAACGCACGGACGCGCAACGCGCCGAGGAGGAGCGCCGGAAAACCCTGGAATCCAAAATGGCCACCGCCGAGGAGCAGCTGACACAGGTCAAGGTATGCGAGAGATTGGTGCCCGATATACCGGTATCATGATACCCGGCGATACCATTCTTCGTTTTATTAGTATTGGTGTTTATTGATAAATACAAATGTGTGTGTGTATGTATATGTATATGTATATATATATAGTATATATATATATATATATATATATATATATATATATATATATATATATATATATATATATATACATTACCATACACATATATATTTATTTAATATATAATATTCCATTTATATACATTTTATTTATTTATTTATTTGATTGATTACTATAGTATCGATTTAATATTGGTATCATGATATTTAATCATGATATCGTATCGAAGTCGTTATTTTGCTCAACGCTAGTATGGGGTTACAGGCAGGACGCACCGAGGCCGAGCAGACCTTGCAGCAGACGCTGGAGAAGGTCAAGGCGGAGTTGTGTCAGGCACGGAGCGACAGCGCCGCCCTGCAGGCCGAGCTCCAGCGAGCGCAGCAGGAAGGCGTCCAGCTCGGTGGTCAGTGATCTTCGTTCTGTACAGCAGCGTCGTATGATTTTTTTTTTTTTAATGCATTGCTGTTCACCTGTAGTGAATGATGTGTGTGTGTGTGTTTCAGAGCTGCGGGAGCGTGTACGCAGTACGGAGGTGGACCTCAAGGCCAGGTGTGCAGAGGTGGAGGCTCTCAAAGCTCAGCTCGCTCAGCAGGACACACGGGAGCGAGTCGCGGTGGAAGCACAGGCCCCGCTGCGGTCTGCCGCGCCACAGGTGTTTAACCGCGATACGATTATATTTCGGGTCGGGGGAGAAGAAAAAACAAAACAAAACGCAAACAAATAACATGAATGTGTGTGTGTGTGTGCAGGTGGACAACTGTGGGGAAGTGGAGCAGCTGAAGAACAGGTACATGTTTAGTGATATTGAGATGCACATGCAGATTATAAGACGAAACAAAAAAAGATATTTATACGATCAACACATGATCTGGGGAGCACGGTGGATTAGTGGTTAGCACATTCGCCTCAAACCGCCAGGACCCGGGTTCGATTCCCGTCTCGGCCATGTGTGTGTGGAGTTTGTGCATGTTCTCCCCGTGCCTCAGGGGGTTTTTCTCCGGGTTCTCCGGTTTCCTCCCCCGGTCCAAAAACATGCACGGTAGGTTGATTAGGACCTTGGAAAAAATTGTCCCTAGTGTATGAATGTGTGTGTGTGTGTGTGTGTGTGTGTGTGTGTGTGTGTGTGTGTGTGAGATGTGTTGGCATTCCATCAATGGTGTATCCTGCCTTAATGCCTATAGACTCCTGAGATAGACACAGACTCCCCGTGACCCGAGGGAAAATCGGATAAAGCGGTAAAAGATGAATGAATGAACCCGTGATCCGATTTGTCGTGGTTCGAATGTATCAAGAAAATCGCTCCTTTTTACGAATACGAGTCGTTGCTATGGAAACGATAACCATGATGTAATCCTGTGACAATGGAAACCTATTGGCAACTTTTTTCCCTCGCCATTAGTGTTGCGTCATCACACACACACACACACACACACACAGAGTTTAACATTCTGTTGCTTAAATGTTGTTGTCCCCCCCCCTTAGTATAAAAGAGAAAGAGGATTTAGTGGCGTCTCTTGAGCAACAGCTAGAGAAGGTGAAAGCGAGCGCAACGGAGGTAACGCATTTATTCCTCACGCTTTGCTAGCAGATGCGTTTCATTGACGCTCCGTATTCGCAAACGTCCATCGTATTCTACCTGTGTGTGTGTGTGTGTGTGTGTGTGTGTGTGTGTGTGTGTGTGTGTGTGTGTGTGTGTGTGTGTGTGTGGTGTGTCAGACTGAGAGCTCAGTGCAGCAGCAGCTCCAGGGCAGTCTTACACAGCGAGAGGACAAAGTGTTGGCGCTGGAGGACGAGTTGAAGCAGATGAGAGAACACATGGAGCAGCAGAAATCGACAGTATGATCAACAGTTTTTCCACTCACTGATTTAACATCACACACACACACACACACACACACACACGGGATAGAAATGCATTTCCTGCATTTCAGTGAGTGTTTTATGAATGGTGCGAGAACACGTTCCCTGCGCGTTTCAGGCCGACGGCTCGGTGCAGCGGCTCCAGGGCACCCTCGCCGAGCGGGAGAGCAAGGTCTCGGCGCTGGAGGAGGAGCTGAAGCAGCTCAGGGAGGTGATGGAGCAGCAGAAGGAGGCGGTAAGAAACCGCCGCGCCGTTCTCTGCGCGTGTGTGCAATGACCCCGGGACGCTCGTTTCTGTACGCCGCTTAATGCGGTCCCCTTAATAAAAGAATAGAAAGGGGTTCTGTACTGTGAAATACCCCATGTTACACTGTGCTTTCTTTAAAACGGCCGCCTGCGCCCAATAACGGCCGCTCTTGCGTTCACAGGCCGAGGTCGCCGAAGCCGAGCAGCCGTTTGAGAAGTAAGAATTTGCGGACGCGTGTCACGTTTTCTCACACTGAAATATCTGGCGGTATTTTATAGAACCTATATCCTGTTCCCCCCCAGCTTGGAGAAAGACGCCCGTCTGATTACTCTGGAGGAGGAGCTGCAGCAGCTGAGGGGCCTGGCGGAGCAGGCCAAGGCAGAAACCAAGGTGAGTGTATATGAAGAAAGTGCAGACGGGAACGGGAGTCTATATTGTACAGAGGAAGGGGGGCACAGTGGTTTAGTGGTTAGCACGTTCGCTCGCACCGGCAGGGTCCGGGTTCGATTCCCGTCTCGGCCATGTGTGTGTGGAGTTTGTGCATGTTCTCCCCGTGCCTCAGGGGGTTTTTCTCCGGGTTCTCCGGTTTCCTCCCCGGTCCAAAAACATGCACGGTAGGTTGATTGGCACCTTGGAAAATTGTCCCTACTGTGTGTGTGTTTGTGAATGTGTGAGTGTGTGTGTGCTGTGATGGGTTGGCATTCCATCCAGGGTGTATCCTGCCCATAGACGCCTGAGATGGACACAGACTCCCCATGACCCGAGGGAAGATCGGATAAAGCGCTAGAAGATGATAATGCTGTGTGTGTGTGTGTGTGTGTGTGTGTGTGTATGTAGGATCTTCAGGAGAAAAACACTGCAGCCGCGGAGACTCTGGCTGCAGCCGAGCGACTGAGTGAAGAGAGACTGCACCAAGCAAAGAATACTCAGGTGCGACAACACACACACACACACACACACACACACACACACACACTTGCTTTCTCAGCGCTCATTAACATGTTATTACAACATGCGCAGAACGAGGTCAAAGAGAAGCTCGACGCTCTCCAGACGGACACCAGGAGCGCCCTCCAAACCCTCTTTCCTCACGTCGCCATAGAAACGGAACAGGTAACTATTCCGACGCTGTAAACTCTCAGATCCCCGGAGTTACACGTTGTTCACACACGTGTGTGTGTGTGTGTGTGTGTGTGTGTAGAGTAATTGGTTGGAGGCGTTCACGCTCAAAGCCCAGGAGACGCTCTCGCACAGTCAACAGCGAACGGCTGAAGAAAAAGACCCCGCCCTCACGGTAAATAAATCGCCACCCTTCGCTTTCTCCTCCCATTTAGTCCTACACTACCTGGCCTTGTTCACTAGCCTGTGTGTGTGTGTGTGTGTGTGTGTGTGTGTGTGTGTACAGGAAGCGTTAGAGAAGTTAAAGGAGGCCGAGGCGAGTCGGGCGGAGCTACACGCGCAGTGTGAGCACTACAGAGCCATCCTCAGCGAAACGGTATGACGCACGCTCGCCTGATCATTTCCTCTCTGTGTAACGGCCAGTCGCTCCCTAGGACACACTACTACTCATTATGTGTGTGTTGTGTGTGTGTGTGTGTGTGTGTGTGTGTGTGTGTGTGTGTGTGTGTGTGTGTGTGTGTGTGTGTGTGTGTGTGTGTGTGTGTGTGTGTGTGTGTGTGTAGGAGGGCATACTGAAGGACCTGCAGCACAACGTGCAGGATGGGGAGGCCGCATGGAAATCCAAGATCTCTGAAGTCGAGGAACAGCGGCAGACGGTAAGCATACACACGCACGCACACACACACACACTCGCACACATACTCGCAATAAATAAATAAATTCAATAAATATCTGGATCTTTTTTTTTTATCCACATTTTGTGTGTGTGTGTGTTTTCTGTCCAGTCCCTGCTTCAAGTAAAAGAGTTGGAGAACACCATAGAAGTACTAAAGACGGAGAACCGGAGCACGGAACAGGTAGAACAGCTCAAAGCGCAGGTGATGCTGCTAGAAGCGCAGCTGGAGAAACAGCTGGAGTCTGTCAGTTTCAGCCAGAGCTGTGCGGAGGAGATGGAGCAGGTGACGCCGCAAAACACGCCACGCGCCTGGCCTTGTTCGTTGTTTTCTTCGTGATATTTTATCTTTACTTTTTCCCTCCCGCGCAGCTTAAAACGTTGCTAACAACCACTCAGAGTCAACTGGACGCCGCCCAATCGGACGCCCGGAAGCAGCGCGCCGAGCTCGCAGCGGTACGTCCGGCGCCGGCAC
Organism: Kryptopterus vitreolus; assembly: GCA_030449085.1. Lineage (NCBI taxonomy): Eukaryota > Metazoa > Chordata > Actinopteri > Siluriformes > Siluridae > Kryptopterus > Kryptopterus vitreolus. The sequence continues at coordinate 5,199,130 of JACRUU010000012.1, forward strand.
GAAATCCAATCCCTGTGGTGTCGCGTGATGTAGCGGTACTATCGCGATGTCCTGCTTTTAAAAACGATCCAATAAAATTCTCGGATGCACTCTGATTGTTAAAAATTAGCGTAAAGTGTTTATTGATAAATAAAAGTGTCACGAAGCTCGCGCACTAATATACGCCAGGCGAGCGAGGTGTTGAAGTTGTGTGCGTTACAGGTCAGACGCCACCTACAGGCCGAGACCGAGCATGCGCAGAGCAACGGGGACACGCAGCCCAGCCAGGTCAGCCTGCGGGAACGCGGCGGCTCAGCAGCGTGTGTCGTGTGACCTAGAGAATGCTTAGTTATTGCCTGCGTTTACTCGCTGGAGGAGAACTCGCGGGGGGGGGGCGTTTGGGCGCGTGCCGATGTTCTACCGTGAACTTAAAGGGTTAAAAAAATAATTCTCTGTCGGATTATATCAGCATTTATATGGTCCTCGTGACAGGCGAGCTCCTGCCGGACGGGAATATCCCAATTTGCCCAAAATCCTCACACTTTCCCATCTAACACTCCGAGGACAAAGCGGTCACCCACAAACAGGTGCCGCGATGACGGGTTCCCCCGCGTTATTCCCTCCAGCACCAACATGCGTGTATGGCGAGTCGTCGGCACGCGTCTAACCCCGAGCGCATGTTGTGTACTGAAGGTGTGCGACTCTCCCTTGTGTCCTTGTCTGGGAACTGCACCTTTTATTCCCAGGTGCAGGAACGGCTGGATACGGTCATGTGTCCGACTCACATTTATACTGAAGAGTGTGTGTGTGTGTGTGTGTGATCCTGCAGGCCCAGAATTGTGTGAGCGACCTGGAGGATCTGGTGGCGAAGCTGAAGTCAGCAGGAGATCAGACCAACACCGAGCTCAAGGTTCCCACAGCACCACGTTAATATCCGCTCACGTCGACCGCCGGAACGACAACGCAGTCTCAATCTGTGTGTGTGTGCGGTGTTATTAGGACCTGCAGGAGAAGGAGTCGAAGCTGACGCAGGAGCTCGGCGAGACGTCGGCGACGCTTCAGCAGAAGCTGAACAGCGCTCAGGAGGAGCTGACCAAAGAGAAGGAGGCGGTGAGGAACCTGCAGGAGCAGCTACAGGAGAAAGTGCAGCAGCAGGTGCTGTTCTCTTCCCAGTGACCTCTGAGTCTGTTCATTGGTAACTAATCCGCTGTTGATCACACGTCTGATTCACGCCGTCCGTTTCATTGCTTTATTCGTCTTTTTCTTTTTTTTTTTCCTCTATTTCACCGTTTGTTAAAAGTGTTATCCATTCATTCATCTTCTAGCGCTTTATCCGATCTTCCCTCGGGTCACGGGGAGTCTGTGTCTATCTCAGGCGTCTATGGGTATTAATGCAGGATACACCCTGGATGGAATGCCAACCCATCACACACACACACACACTCACACATTCATACACTAGGGACAATTTTCCAAGGCGCCAATCAACCTACCGTGCATGTTTTTGGACCGGGGGAGGAAACCGGAGAACCCGGAGAAAAACCCCCTGAGGCACGGGGAGAACATGCGCAAACTCCACACACACATGGCCGAGACGGGAATCGAACCCGGATCCTGTGAGGCGAATGTGCTATAACCACTAAGCCACCTAAATGTAGTTATATGGTGTATATAATAACGGGGGTAAGCACCCGTGATGCAGCGGGTTTCTCAGATTGTATCCACGTACATTTGCACACACTTGAATTTTATCGACACCAGAAAATACAGTGTGTGGGGGTAGGACTAGTGCTGCGAGGTTGCATGTATAGCGTCTGCATAGACTGAGCATGTTCGTACGCCGTCATGAACAGTTCACACGGCGCCCTTCCGCAGGCGTTTTTTTTTTGTTTTGTTTTTATTTTTGTGTCAGTTTTACGATTCAGTTGTACCTTAGGAGCAATACGGACCATTCCATATATCTTTATTTTTTTTTTCTTTGTCTGCAGGAAGGAGAAGAGCTGAAGGAAGGAACCTCGGTGTAACGAGTCGGCCAGCAGGGGGAGCCAAACCACCAAAAACGCCTTAATTGTTTTTTTTTTTTCCTGTCCTTTTCTCTGTAATCATTCCCGTACTGTATTAAGAGGAGCGCAAAAAAGGGAGGGGAGCGACATACCGGGGTCCAAACCTAAGTTTAACGACTGATTTATATTTTTTAGTAGAATTCCTTGTGTGTGTATGTATGTATATGTATATATATATATATATATATATATATATATATATATAATATATATATATATATATCTATATCTATATATATATGTCTTTTTTGGGGGGGAGGGGAGGGACTCTTCACATTCCTCCGACTGTCAGTGTTACGAAGAAAAGGGCAAAGTGCATGTGCGTCAGACGCACGCTCCTGTGCAATCACATACGACAAAGAGGAAAAGAGAAAAAAAAAGACTGTCCTTCCACATAGAAGTGGGGGTTGGGGGGGGAGAACATTTCAAGTTACAGCGATGCAATCCAGCCCTCGCACTACATGTAGTCGGCTGCTGACCAAATGTGATTTCAAATAAAATAAACGTTTAAGAGGTTTATTTGGGTTTCGTTTCTTTGCAAAGACTTTTGATTTGTTTCCTGTGTGATATTTTCCAACTAACCAAAGGTGCTGATTATCTTTCCATACAGGGAGAGAAACTCTTATCGTGTGTTTATAACCGGTTCGATTCCCGTCTCGGCCATGTGTGTGTGGAGGTTTGTGCATGTTCTCCCCGTGCCTCAGAGGGTTTTTTCTCCGGGTTCTCCGGTTTCCTCCCGGTCCAAAAACATGCACGGTAGGTTGATTGGCACCTTGGAAAATTGTCCCTAGTGTGTGTGTGTGTGTGTGTGTGTGGTGTGTGTGTGTGTGTGTGTGTGTGTGTGATGGGTTGGCATTCCATCCAGGGTGTATCCTGCCTTAACGCCCATAGACACCTGAGATAGACACAGACTCCCCGTGACCCGAGGGAAGATCGGATAAAGCGCTAGAAGATGAATGGATGAGTTTGTCTTTAGGGTTGATCTTTAGAATGCGTTTGTAGGTTATGAAGACGGGCAGGACGGAATCACTGCAGGCAATCCAATACATTAAATGTTAATTGCTATTAGAGTTTTTACACTGTCTGTCTGCCTATCTATTTCATTAATTTGTTGTTTATTTACTCAGTTGTTTGTCTGTTGGTCTACCTGTGCCTGTCCATCAGTCGATCGAGTGGTATATCAGTGGTTACCTTAATTGCATTCTTTTTACATTTTAATGCTTGTGTTCTTGCTGGGGAGGCACGGTGGCATAGTGGTTAGCACGTTCGCCTCACACCGCCAGGACCCGGGTTCGATTCCCGTCTCGATCATGTGTGTGTGGAGTTTGCATGTTCTTCCCGTGTCTCAGGGGGTTTTTCTCCGGGTTCTCCGGTTTCTCCCCGGTCCAAAAACATGCACGGTAGGTTGATTGGCACCTTGGAAAAATGTCCCTAGTGTATGAATGTGTGTGTGTGTGTGTGTGATGGGTTGGCATTCCATCCAGGGTGTATCCTGCCTTAATGCCCATAGACGCCTGAGATAGGCACAGACTCCCCGTGACCCGAGGGAAGATCCGATAAAGTGCTAGAAGATGAATGAATGAATGTTCTTGCTGGGGTGTGACATCATTTGTGTCGTGTGCAGGTGCGATGGGTCGCGTACAAACCAATAGGGTGTCGGAATGGTATACGTCATCCAATCACATTCATTCTACCCTATCTGAATCGGGTTTATTGTTTATTTTATTTCTATCTTTTTTTTAACGACAAGCCGAAATGAAATGTTTAGAAATGGAAAAAATGTATATTTTTAATTTGAAGTAAAAAGTCGACTGAAAAAAAAAATTACTCCTACAAAATATCTGTCTGTTCGGTTTCAATACATGTGACACGTTTAATTATATTACTGGTAAATACTTTAAATATTTGAAAACGTTTATAATTATTATTATCACCTCATTTAAATTCACGTTGATTGTGAACGCGAAAGGTCGAACTTTCCGAGCTTTGATGTGACGTGTCACACTTTCAGACCCGCCTTTCCTCTCCGTGATTGGTTCCTTTTGCAGCCGCACGCCAGGCAATAGGTCAGTTTGCTCTCTTTCAGTAACCAATCAGAGCAGAGAGGTGGAGTTTACAGTTGCGCACGGATTTTTTGTGTGTGTGTGTGTGTGGCGTGTCCCCGCCCCCTGTCAACAAGCAAGATGGCGGCGCGCATATGCGGTTTGCGCTTGAACTCGGTCCTGGTGAAGACTTGCTGTGGGAGTGGGAGTGGGAGTGGGAGACGCTGTTCGACGCTCTCACACTCTCCGGAATTCACGGCCACGCGCGTGCGGAGGACTTTCGTGGATTTTTTTGAGCAGGAGTATGGACACAGGGTGGTCCCGTCCTCTCCGGTCCGACCCCGGGGAGACCCGAGTCTGCTGTTCGTCAACGCCGGAATGAACCAGGTGAAGATACACCGCTGATTTCATACCAACAAAGTGCAACTGAAAACAAACACACTTCACTCAGGATATTAAACTATCTATCTATCTATCTATCTATCTATCTAATTGGTCTATCTAGCTATTTCGTATCTATCTATCTATATATCTATCTCTGTGTCTGTCTTTCTTATTTATCTATCTAGCTATTTCCTATCTGTCTGGCTTCTATCTATCTATCTATCTATCTATCTATCTATCTATCTATCTATCTATCTATCTATCTAATCTATCTAATCTATCTAATCTATCTTATCTATCGTCTGTCTCTCTTATCTATCTATCGTCTGTCTCTCTTATCTATCTATCTATCTCTATCTATCTATCTATCTATCGTCTGTCTCTTATCTATCTATCTATCGATCGTCTGTCTCTCTTATCTATCTATCTATGTCTGTCTTATCTATATATCTCTGTATCTGTCTTTCTTATTTATCTATCTAGCTATTACTTATCTGTCTGTCTGTCTTATTTATCTATCTAGCTATTTCTTATCTGTCTAGCTCTCTCTCTCTCTCTCTCTCTCTCTCTCTCTATATATATCTATATATATATATATATATATATATATATATATATATATATATATATATATACACATATACACACACACAGGGTGGGTCATTTATATGGATACACCTTAATAAAATGGGAATGGTTGGTGAGATTAATGTCCTGTTTGTGGCACAATAGTAAATGTGAGGGGGCAAACTTTTCAAGATGGGTGGTGACCATGGTGGCCATTTTGAAGTCGGCCATCTTGGATCCAACTTTAGTTTTTCTCAATAGGAAGAGGGCCATGTGACACATCAAACCTATTGGGAATTTCACAAGGAAAACAAAGGTGTGCTCGGTTTTAACATAACTTCATTCTTTCATGAGTTATTTACAAGTTTCTGACCATTTATAAACTGTGTTCCATTGTGATGGATTGTCAATGCAACCCTCTTCTCCCACTCTTCACACACTGATAGTAACACCGCAGAAGAAATGCCAGCACAGGCTTCCAGTATCCGTAGTATCTTCACACCATAGACAATTGCCTTCAGATGACCCCAAAGATAAAAGTCTAAGGGGGTAAGATCGGTAGACCTTGGGGGCCCACGACTACTGATCCACATTTCTGGAAACTGTTCATCTAGGAATGCTCGGACCGGACACCCATAATGTGGTGGTGCACCATCTTGCTGGAAAAACTCAGGGAACGTGCCAGCTTCAGTGCATAAAGAGGGAAACGCATCATCATGTAGCAATTTCAAATATCCAGTGGCCTTGAGGTATCCATTGATGAAGAATGGCCCCACTATCATTGTACCCCATATACCACACCATACCATCATTTATTTTTGTTTCAAAAGTCTTGGAGGGATCTATTAGTGTCTGTTAGTGTCAGACCAATAGCGGTGGTTTTGTTTGTTAACTTCACCATTGACGTAAACGTTTGCCTCATCACTGAACAAAATCTTCTGCGTGAACTGAGGGTCCTGTTCGTAGTTTGTAAGGGTGCCATTTGTGATCAGCTAACATCCGCCGAAGGGATGTTCGACTGATGCCACTCTCCCGTGACTTGCGGCGAGTGCTACGCTGTGGGCTCTTGCTGAACGAAGCTAGGACAGCCACTGATGTTTGTTCGTTAGTGACAGTTTTCACGCGTCCACATTTTGCTTACTGTAGCATGGGAGATGGGTGGTCTCGTAGGGTGTCTTTCATTGAAATCTGCCGCGATGACCCGGTTACTGCGTTCACCATATAGCAACACAATTTTGATGCGCTCATCACGTGTTAACCTCTACGGCACGTCAACGGCCGTGAACAAAGAGAAACTTGTAAATAACTCACGAACGAATAAAGCTACGTTAAAACCGAGCACGCCGTTGTTTTCCTTGTGAAATTCCCAATAGGTTTGATGTGTCACATGACCCTCTTCCTATTGAAAAAAAACAAAAGATGGATCCAAGATAGCCGACTTCAAAATGGCCACCATAGTCACCAAGTTTGCCCCCTCACATTTACTATATATATATATATCTATAATTATTTATTATAGATATATATATATATATATATATATATATATATATATATATATATATATATATATATATATATATATATATATGTGTGTGTGTGTGTGTGTGTGTGTGTGTGTGTGTGTCTTTTCCGTGTTGCAGTTTAAGCCCGTGTTGCTGGGCTGCGCCGACCCCCGCAGCGAGATGGCCTCGTACCGCCGTGTGGTGAACAGTCAGAAGTGTGTACGCGCCGGCGGAAAACACAACGACCTGGAGGACGTGGGCAGGGACGTGTACCACCACACCTTCTTCGAGATGCTGGGCAACTGGTCGTTCGGAGACTACTTCAAGGTACGTGTCGGTCGGACCGGGTCGTAACGGGAGTCGCCGGTCGTGGGAGCAGGTTGTAACCTCAGGCGCTTCGTTTAGGTAGAAGCCTGCACGATGGCGTGGCGCTTGTTGACGGACGTGTACGGGATTCCGGCCCGGCGCCTCTACGTGTCCTATTTCGCCGGGGACGCGGCGAGCGGGTTGCCTCCGGACAAAGACACCCGACAGATCTGGCTTAGCCTCGGGTTTGTTTACTTAAAAGACCAGACATTTTCAGGGGGTTATTGGTCACGAAGGTGGGTAATGGGTTCCCCCTCTCTCTCTCTCTCTCTCTCAGGGTTCCCCATGATCATATTCTTCCTTTCGGAATGAAGGATAATTTCTGGGAAATGGGCGAGACTGGGCCGTGCGGCCCATGCACCGAGATTCACTACGACCACATCGGCGGCCGGAATGCCGCTCCGCTGGTGAACGCCGACAGTCCGGACGTGGTGGAGATCTGGAATTTGGTGTTTATGCAGTACAACAGGTAAATGCTAAAATACTGCTAACTAGATTGAAAAGGGGGAACAAGTAATGCCAGGCTGTGACTCTGCTCTGTGTGTGTGTAGGGAGGGTGATGGAGGCCTGCGTCCTCTTCCCCAGTGCAGTGTGGATACCGGAATGGGCCTGGAACGACTGGTCACTTTGCTACAAGGCAAACGCTCCAACTACGACACGGATCTGTTCTCGCCGCTGCTTTCGGCCATCCATAAGGTCTCTCCCGGAAGCAACGATCAATCTAATAAAGCACAGAACGTACAGAACGTCGCATCTAACCACGTGTCCCTACGTCCCTGTAGGTCAGCAAAGCGGACGCCTACGCAGGACGGACGGGCGAGAACGATAAGGCCCGAGTGGACATGGCGTACCGCGTGGTCGCCGATCACATTCGCACGCTGTCCGTGTGCATCGCCGACGGCGTGTATCCCGGGATGAGCGGGGCCGAGTAAGAACACCTAATTTGATGGTTCACCTCCGGTCCTTAGTTTTCTGTTTCATTTCGTGTTGCGTGTTTTTGTCCCCCCCCCCCAGACTGGTATTGCGGCGCATCCTTCGCCGAGCCGTGCGCTTCTCCACAGAGGTCTTGCATGCTCCCGAGGGCGCGCTGGCGAGCCTGGTGCCTACCGTAGCCCACATCCTGGTGAGTCCCCATAATGCAGCACATTAGAAAATAACACGGATTTTAGTGTAACGCTTCACAAACGTCGTGTGTTTTCAGATCATGGGAAGAGATTTTTGTTTTGGTGTATTTATGAGGACGAAATGTTTAATCGCTTGTATTTTTTTTCTTTTGAGTGGATTTGTTTCAATTGTAAAAAATATTTATTTATATATTTATATTATATAAATATAAATTCTATTTATATTATTATATATTTATTATTAACATTTGTGAACATCAGAAATTGAAATAAAATGCCTGCTTGGTTAAATAAGTTAATTCAATAAAATATGAAGATGATAATCTAAATATAAATAATACAATATTTTATATATTAAAAAAAAAAAAAAATATATATATATACTATTTGACTAAAATCAAACAAATAAACAAATTTTATATATATACATGTGTGTGTGTGTGTGTGTGTGTGTGTTCGTGTTTTTGCCAAGCTTTTTATTACCAGTGAAATTTGTGAGCTCGAAAGCAACTTTTGTCCTCTGACTTGACAGGGAGATGCGTACCCCGAGCTGCACGCCGAAACCGACAGGGTGAGTGAGAGGGAATATTCGCCCCTCTGTGTTCTTTGCTTTTCACGGGACGTTTTCTTACCAAAGAAGGTCAACACCGCATAGACGTGCGTCTAAACGTGTTTCTCTCTGAATCCGTCATTAGAATCATGGAAATTGTTAACGCGAACGAGGCGCAGTTTCTGTCCTCGCTGAAGCAGGGGCGGCGAGTGATCGACAGAACGCTGAAGAAGCTGGACGGAGACGCTGTCCACTTTCCAGGTAATGACGAGGCTGTGCCAAGTTTCCAGGGGAAGTTCATATATATATATATATATATATATATATATATATATATATATATATATATATATATATATATATATATATATATATATAAAATATATAATATTTATATATATATTTTAATGATATATAATTAACAATTCGGGGCACGGTGGTTTAGTGGTTAGCACGTTCGCCTCACACCGCCAGGGTCCGGGTTCGATTCCCGTCTCAGCCATGCGTGTGTGGAGTTTGTGCATGTTCTCCCCGTGTCTCAGGGGGTTTTTCTCCGGGTTCTCCGATTTCCTCCCCCCGGTCCAAAAACATGCATGGTAGGTTGATTGGCACCTTGGAAAATTGTCCCTAGTGTATGAATGTGTGTGTGTGTGTGAGTGTGTGTTTTGTGATAGGTTGGCATTCCATCCAGGGTGTATCCTGCCTTAATGCCCATAGACGCCTGAGATAGACACAGACTCCCCGTGACCCGAGGGAAGATCGGATAAAGCGCTAGAAGATGAATGAATGAATGAATGAATGGATGAACAGTTCTACAGTTTAAAAGGAAAAGAAGAACAAAAGACTTGAAATATCGTTTTCGGTTCCCCAGCTGCCGTAGCCTGGTCCCTGCACAGGAACCTGGGTTTCCCGCTCGACCTCGTCGACCTCATGCTGGAGGAGCGCAACATGACCGTGGACAAACGTGGAGTGGAGCGGCTCGCGTCCCAACACGAAAAGGTGTTTAAGAGCTCCAGCGTTGCCTGGAAAAAGTGCAAAATAGTATTTTATAAAGTATCTTGTATACATTTTGCAGCTCCCCGTATGCTTTAGAAACATCTGAGCAATCATCCGGTCTCGATGTGTTGTAGTTCCAGAATCAGGCTGAAGGGGGCGCTGAGGAGCGAGGTCTCCGTTTGGACTTGCAGAGTCTCGCGGAGCTGCACGGCAGAGGAGTCCCTCCCACGGACGACTCCCCGAAATACAGCTACACGCTGCGGCACGACGCCACTTACGGTACTTGCAGGGACCCGGCGGCGTTGTGGGTTTTCTCCCGGATGCGGATTTTGCGTAATAACGCGTTTTTCTGTGCGCCTCCGCGTGCCAGCGTTCCCTCCGTGCACAGCCTCGGTGTTGGCGCTGTATAGCGATCGCGGTTTGGTGTCGGAGGTCACGGAAGGTCAGCGGTGTTCGGTGCTCCTCGACCGGACCTGCTTCTACGCGGAGCAGGGGGGCCAGATGCACGACACGGGTTATTTCACCAAGAACGGAGTGCAGGTATTACATACATTACATAAATTTGAAACATTAATCAAAGATAGCGTGAGTAGTTGTGTGAGAAAGTGATGGCCCCCTAAACCTAATCCATTTACAGCGTTTAGCAGACGCCCTTATCCAGAGCGACCTACAAATAGCGTCTTCATCTAAAGAATAAAATCATTCCGGTGTGATTGATTACAAACTGAAGGTACAAAATAAGCATAAACACAGTTGAGGGTTGTTTTTTTATGGTTTCCTGGACAGTGAGGAG
>JACRUU010000012.1:5211998-5261998 GCA_030449085.1 Kryptopterus vitreolus
AGACGGTGCCAAAAAAGTAACAAGACAAAACAACCAAACAAACAAACAAAAAAAAGATTACTACTTCCTCTTTTTATGGATGAAATCTTACTCTTTATTGCATTGTTGAGGCTCGGGAGGCGGGGCAAGCCCTGCTGCAGGAGGCGGACTCTCTGGCAGCTCGCATCACATCTGGCCCCGCCCCCTCTCTCCCAGCTGCACTGAGGCTCTCTAAAGAGGTCGGCCTCCTGACGGATGTATGTAAGCCCCGCCCATTTTCTCTATAACATTCTTATTAATTGTCAAGCTATTCCTTGAGAGTGTGTGTATGTGTGTGTGTGTGTGTGTGTGTGTGTGTGTTTAGGCTGTAGAGAACACGCCTATCCCACAGTGGCAGAGAAGAGAGCTCCAGTTTGGGCTAAAGGCTTTGCAGAGGAGCACAAACACCACCGTCCGCAAACTAGAGCTCCGAGAGGTACGCCATGCCTCAGTGTCCTTTTAATGATCTATAGATACACAAATTTTGAACGATTGTGTGTGTGTGTGTGGGGCTCCACAGGCTGTTGCGAAGGCAGAGGAACTGTTGAGCAGACACTCGGATAAAGCCGTGCTGGTGGACACACTGGACACAGACTCCATATCTGTAAGAAGATTGTCCCCCCCGTCCCCCAACTATTTTGGACCACACACACTTTTATAGAAAGACGCAGGAAATTTGAACCTTACATCCGTTTGTCACGGATATTCAATTGGGGCTCCCGAGGTCATTTGTTCCGGCCCTCCAAAAAAGCCTAGTGTGACAGACATATCTAGTCACGTGGCGTGTGGCGCCCTCTCTGGTGAGACGCGATTACTGACCGAACCATGATAGATCTGCAAATTCAGTGTAAAAACACGAACCCTACTATAGTCTCATTATACAAAATGGGGGGAAAAAACAAATAAGTATGTACTTGTTTGAATGTAAACGACTTGCTCATCTACAGTACACGTGTTGTTGTTTTGCAGTTTCACATTACAGCTATGAACTTGTTTGAATGTAGAAAAATCCTACTTGAGCACTGCACTGATTGTGTTCTGCTTCTAAATACATGTGTAGTTTGTAATGATGTTTATATGATGTAAAATACGTGTTTTAATGTGCAAAATACAGCATATGGACTCGTATTGCAAGTCATATCTCTCCGATCCCTCATTTGGAATGCTTTTCATAAAACCCCTTTATTTTGGTTATCCCTGATTTTATTGATTTACCCAGGTGGTGATGAAGACGGTGAACCAGGTGAGCGAGCGCATTCCTCACACACCGGTCATGCTCGTATCTCACCTTGGGTCGTCAGGGAGAGTTCTCTGTGCATGTCAGGTGCCTAAGGTAAAACACACACACACACACACATACAATAATACTTTGTGATATAAAGACTTGCATAATGTAATATGTGTGTTTTTCTGTACACAGGGCCAGACCGGTATCTCCGCAAGCGAATGGGCGCTGGCTGTTTGCAGCCGCTTGGGCGGGAACGCCGGAGGCTCGGCGATTGTCGCGAAGGGCGTCGGCAAAGCGGCGGATTCTCGCAGCCTCTCGGAGGCATTGCGCTGGGCGGAGGAGTTTGCCCACAGCAAGCGTTGATGTTCGAGAGGAATTTACGTGGATGCGGCCTGAAGGCATAATGGTCAACATTAATGAATTGACGCCACCCGAGGCCACTAGGTGGTGCTAGCGGGCCGCAGTGAAATACACCTTAGGAAATGATCGAAGAAATATATTATACCTGTTATGTACGGATTATCAAACTGTGTCAGAAACTATGGTGTATTTCGTAGAAAGCAAGTACTGCTCGTCATGCCTTTGTTTTAAAAGGCCTATCCTTTTCCCTGGGTTTTTTTTTTATTTATTTTTTTATCCTGTCAGCGTGTCTATTAAATCGATTTTGTTGTTATTGTGATTATAACCATTTAGACCCGGGGTGTCCAAAGTTTTTTTTTCACTGATGACCAAATGAGACACGGAGAACTTCACAGCAAGATGGCCATCAGGTTATTCTGGTTATTTGTCCAAGTCTGCTTTTGTTCAGATTTAACACAGGAAATGTTTGTTCGCATATGTACGTCAACCCAAACAGGCTCATCGTTCTTTGTGCATCAGAGGAAACTCGACATTATCCAAAAGTTAGTGAGGGAGAGAAGCTAATGTTGACTTTTCAGAGAATCAGGTAATGCGCACACATGCAACCTGTATATATAGGTTAGAGAATATAGGTGTATATATAGGTATAGAGAACTTATGTCCTATTTAAACCCAATTCTTTTTTTTTTTCAATTGTCTCTGATACTGCGTCGAAAATATCTTTATTAACCCTTTTTAGGCTCGTCACGGCAAGCAGCTCCTCCGTACAGCACAAGTTAGCATCAACTCCCATCTGCGAATGGTTTTCCGTGCTGGGTTATAAGTTTGGCCACTTCATAGCTCGCTGTTGTGGCTTTTTATGTCTGTGTTTTGTTAGCGCAAATACTGCTGTTGAGCTTGTGAGCTAGCTGCCGTTTGCTTTGACCGCTTTGTGTTCGCTCCATCACCATTTTCTTCACTAATCAACACAGACACACTTCCCGTTTATTTCCTTAAAGAAGTAATCATTCTCCCACCGTGAATGAAATCTCCGACACGTTGCCTTTTTCTGCTCATTTGCGGTCAAAGTTTGTTTGTTTGTTTGTTTGCGAAGATATAGAAGCACCTGTTTCGTGTTTGGCGCCACCTGTTGTTGAAACTGAGAATATCCGATGCGTTTAGCCGTTGGCCACTATGTAGTGTTGAAAGTGGAGCTCAAGCTTTTTGGGCAAAAAAAAAAAAACAAACCCCCCTGGCCATATTATATTCTATTTTTACGGCAGTTTGGACACCCCTGATGTAGACAGCAGAACATGATGGTACTAAATGATGATCACTAAAGAAAATATTGGAGAGAGAAAAACCTCCACTGCAGAAGCTTCCTATCCTGTCTGGCACTGTAATAAACCCATCGTGAACACGTTATACTTTCTAGCAAGCAAGAACAAGATGGCTGTGATGCGGCGCTTGCACAGCATTCACACATACAACATGCTGTAGATGGGTTTTTTATTTATTATTATTATTCCGACAGCACGGAAGGAGCAGTAATCCCAACTTGTTTACGCATGGTCGAATTGAAAGGTCACCTGAGGTAACGAGAAAGAATATATGGCGAGTAATGAGTCTGTGATGGAAGTGAGAGTGTCCGTACGCTAAAATTAAAATAAAAGGGAATAGCATCTTCATCCTGTAGACGTGAAAGCGCTGTCTTCTGTTCTGCATCGTAATGTGACTCGCGAGGGATGTGCATCGAGTTGTTTGGCGAGACGGTGTTCCTTGTGGCTACGATTCTTCGAGCAATAAACAAAAGAAGGCCGACGTCGATGCGTTTTCCAGAATGGCGGGAAACGTCGCGCTAGCAGCGGCCATCTTCACGTTACTGACAGGTAAACGTTCATATATTTCTGAACTGTTTTGTGGGATGACGGTACAAAGCCCAAAACCCTCTTGTTTTAGTGTTTTTAACGTTACTGACAGGTAAACGTTCATATATTTCTGAACTGTTTTGTGGGATGACGGTACAAAGCCCAAAACCCTCTTGTTTTAGTGTTTTTAATCTAATTTGATTCAAGTGCGGGCACGGTGGCTTAGTGGTTAGCACGTTCGCCTCACACCACCAGGGTCCGGGTTCGATTCCCGTCTCGGTCATGTGTGTGTGGCGTTTGTCCTTGTTTTTTCTCCCCATGTGTGTGCCTCAGGGTCGGGTTTTTTCTCCGGGTTCTCCGGTTTCCTCCCCCGGTCCAAAAACATGCACGGTAGGTTGATTGGCACCTTGGAAAATTGTCCCTAGTGTATGAATGTGTGTGTGTGTGTGTGTGTGTGTGTTCCCTGCGATGGGTTGGCATTCCATCCAGGGTGTATCCTGCCTTAATGCCCATAGACGCCTGAGATAGACACAGACTCCCCGTGACCCGAGGGAAGATCGGATAAAGCGATAGAAGATGAATGAATGAATGAATGATTCAAGTGCAATGTTTGCACTCTCTCTCTCTCTCTCTCTCTACCTGATCCGTTCCTTGTGTGGTTTTCACATATGACCGATTTCAAGACATTTATGCATAATATACATTGTGTATATCAGTGTGTGTGTGTGTGTGTGTGTGTGTGTGTGTGTGTGTGTGTGTGTGGTGTGTGTGTGTGTGTGTGTGTGTGTTGCAGGAGTTCAGGCTCAGTACCCGGTAACACTTTTTTCTCCCAGTCTCTGTGCTGTTATGGGATCCATAGTGAAAATTCCTTGCAGGTTTCCCCACCAGTACCAGCCCAGAGTCAAAGAGTGGTTTCGAGTTCAGAGCTCTGGAGGAGAAGCCTTGAGTAAAGATCCGCAGTTCTCAGGACGAGTGTCTGTTCGGACCAAGGGTGATGACTGCGAGCTGACGGTGAGAAATGCGAGCGTGAGCGACTCTGGAATTTATAACTTTAGAGTTGAAATAGTAAGCGGTGACTGGATAGAGGCGAAATCTGGAGTCCATTTGACTGTTACAGGTAAAGCATACATATAACCCACACACACACACACACACACACACACACACACACACACCACATATACACATATATATATATATATATATATATATATATATATATATATATATATATATATATATATATATATATCTATATATATATATATATATATTATATATTGTATTTGTATACTTTTGCTGCATGGTATGAACTGTGTGTAGACTTGCAGGTGAAAGTGGATGTGAACCCTTTAGAACTGACAGAAGTGAAAGTGACCTGTATCTCCATGTGCGCTCTGCCTACATCCCGTTTTCACTGGTACAGAAATGACGTGTTTATCCAGAATGGTTCTTCCATGGTGCTCCACTCTGACCGTCCATCTTACGACGGCAACTATTCCTGTCAAGCGGGTGGGAGTCCGCACCGTTCTCCTCCGGCGTGTAAGTGTGGAAATGAAAAATTGCTTCATTAGGCACACGATATATTTATCGGAGCAGTGTAGGCCAACGTTGTCTGGCGGTTTAGTGAACATAAATCAGCAATGATGACTCGCTCTGTGTCACTTTCCTTGGCCCCGCCCACTGTTTGGCCATTGGCAGTGTTTGGAAGGAAGTTTACTTTGGAAATGAAATAGAGTAACTGTTCAATGACTTTCTAAAAGTAAAGTTACTGATTACTTTCACTTGTCCACTAGGTGGCACTTTAAGTTAACAAAGTTTCAAACCATCGGGAGAAATGGGTTCTATTTTTCGAAATGAAGCTGCATCAGAATGTTGATGGGGTTCTGGTTGGATGTGGTACATGCTTGTTACGTCATGTTACCCCCTGCTTATACACCGAGACCGAGAGCGCCAGTGCCACCCGCTGTAGTGGATGTGCAATGATGCTTTATTCTAGTACGGCAAAAAAAAACAACAACAACATATTTCCCGGGGTCCCAAACACCCCCATTCTATCTAAGAGGGTTTTTCCTTCACCACAGTCGCCCCAGGCTCGCTCATCTGTAAAGCTGCATTGAAACACTGTCCATTGGGTAAAGTGCTCGAGAAATAAATGAACTATTAAGAAAATTCCATACCCACTAAGACAGAATCCATTTACTGCGTTTATCAGGTGCCCTTAATCCAAAGATGTCGGACTTCTGATCAGGAGGTTCAAATCCAGCTGCCATGTTGGTTCCTTCCTTGTGTGTTTCAGGTGTACAGGGTAGAGGGTGTTGGAGTGTGACTTACACGCCCGATCGCGTGTGCGCCCTGATAGGCGCATCGATCGACCTGTCCTGTTCTTATAAACACCCCGCAGTAAACACGGTGACCAAATCAGAGTGGCTCATTAAACACAAGGCTGATGGTAAGGGTGTGGACGTGATGGGGGATGGAAAGTATCGCGGCCGGGTCCGGTACACGCACAACTCCCAGAATAACAGTAGCCTAAGAATCAGTAACCTGAGAGAGACGGACGCTCGAGTATACACGTTCAGATTCTACACTAATGGAGGCGATTACACCGGGGATCATGGGGTCTCTCTGTCAGTCACAGGTATTATTTTATATGTACCGAATTACTAAGTACGTTTATGCAGAGGAAATTGGTGAAATATTCAATATTCGCAGGTCTGAAAGTCACAGTATCCGACTCGGGGGACGGACAAATGACGCTGAGCTGTAACACCACCTGCGCTCTGTCTAGCAACCCCACGTACATCTGGTACAAGAACGGCGAGCGCGTGTCCGAGTGTAAATCCGCTTCCTGTTCTGTAGCAGCGGTCAGTGGTGACGTCGCTTACAGCTGTGCTGTCGAAGGCCATGACGGTCTTCAATCTCCTCCACTGTGTGAGTGCGGATCACAATCTCTTCCATCGAAATCATTCATTCCTTCATTCATCTTCTAGCGCTTTATCCGATCTTCCCTCGGGTCACGGGGAGTCTGTGTCTATCTCAGGCGTCTATGGGCATTAAGGCAGGATACACCCTGGATGGAATGCCAATGCAGGGCACACACACACATTCATACACTAGGGACAATTTTCCAAGGTGCCAATCAACCTCCTGTGCATGTTTTTGGACTGGGGGAGGAAACCGGAGAACCCGGAGAAAAACCCCCTGAGGCACGGGGAGAACATGCGCAAACTCCACACACACATGGCCGAGACGGGAATCGAACCCGGACCCTGGCGGTGTGAGACGAACGACCACTAAACCAGTGGTTAGCACATTCACCTTTGGGTGGGGGGTTCGATTCCTGCCCCTGCCGTGTGTGTGTGTGGAGTCTGCATGTCCCCGCCATGGCTCAGGAGTTTTTCTCCGGGTACTCTGGTTTCCCCCTCGGTCCCGCAACATGCACGGTAGGTCGATTAGCACACTAGGAACAATTTAACAAGGTGCCAGTGTGTGTGCGCCCTGAGATGGGTTGGTACCCATACAGGATGTGTCCTGCGTTGATGCCCAAAGAGACCACAGGCTCCGCGCGACCCGCAAGAGAAGTCAGATAAAGCGGTAGAAGATGGATATATGAATGAATGAACATAGAGCTTACACTTTAAAAGATGAACGTGAACGCACTTTGTTAGAAAGGATTTTTAAGCATTATAACATGTTTTAAAGGCACAGAAATTGAGCCGCATGAGGCTTTTGATTTGTTCTTAAAGATACGGCAGAAACAATGCGGTTACAGAAAGTCGCCGTGGGGCTGATTGTCTTCCTGGCAGTAACGGTTATCCTGTCAGCAGTCCTGTGCATGGGGTATTTAAAATGTACTTAATAATAATAATAATAATAATAATAATAATAATAAAATCCTGAGGAAAATAAGAGTCCTGTGCACTGCAGTGCTTGGGCCCGAATAAAGCGTGCATCTAGCATGAACATAATCTTGCCGTTTCTAAGGGCGAAGAAGTTGAGCTGCGGTTTTGTCCACGGCAGCCCTCCGGAGAGTCAACACGTGAGTGCGGTTCGATAAAACGTGACTGCTTTATTACATGTTCCAGTGCAGACCTTTGGTTTCTATCCTCCCTTCCAGCGTCAGTCTGCCCCAGACCTCAGCGGAAGCGCCGCGGAAGACTCCGAGGACAGCGTTAACTACTCCAGTGTTGTTTTTAAACCCTTCCAACTTGAAGAAGGGTCCCTTCCGCCAGAGTCGCCGGACGAAGAGCATGTCGAGTATGCTACTGTGAAGAAAAACCCCAGGTTTAAAAAGACGTTCAGAATGAGCAGGAGGTGAAGGAATGTCGTGGGATTTGTAATGGACGGTCTTTATGATCACAAAGGGAACCGTATGTGATTATTAGATTCATTTTTTTCAGGTACAGACATTTTGAGGTGTTCACAGTGGTGCGAGATGATACAGGGTTGTCCAAAAATACGTTAACCCGTACATGGGTTGGACTTAATAACACAATAACACACACTATGTACACATAGTACACATCCGGGGTGCTACCCTAATGATGTAGTACCATATGAGGGGTAACATTTTTGGAAAGCCCTGTAGTTTCTGGTGGGACTGGTGCAAACACAAGCCCATAGAAATCACAATTCTTCATTCTACAGTAATCACTGTACACAAATCACTTCTATGCTACAGTAATCACCATTTACAGTATTGTACTGTTATTATCGAACGCAGCATTCCGGCTGTAATATCACTTTTACATTATTACACTTTGTTTAATAATTTACTCCAAAATATTGCTTTTGTTTTTTTTTACTGTTTTTCATACTGTACCTCTAGACTCGCCGTATCATCAAACTCCTAGCATGATATTTTCAAAAATTAAAAAAAAATTGCTTGGATGTCTGCTATAAATGTATTGATTTACATTATTGCATCATTACATTATTAAATACATTTATTGAAATATTTTTTTTTTTTATAAATTCATTTTGTTGTTAAATTTTGAGTGAAGGTAAAAAAAACATTTTTTCCCAAAATTAATGTGGACGTATTGTATCCATGCTGAAAACATTAGTCTTATTTATTTTATTTTTAGTTTCCAAGAAGTCTATGCAGTACAGACACAAACCCCCTGTCAACATTGTCACTAAAACGTTCACGTTCCGAATCATACATTAATGTTTTTCTTAAAATATATTCGTATAAATGTTTATTAAATTCTATTCAAATTAAAGTGGAAGGTTCATGTAAATGTATACGCACACATTATAGATGCTTTATACCCGCTAAATAAAGACAAGCTCGGTGAAATGCGTTTTTAATAAAGTATAAAAAAAAAAGATTTATTTCGGCTTAGTGGAACCAAGTAAATAAACAAACTGAAATACTATTAATTCGGAACAGGATAAAATTAAAAAGTATTTCACTAGCCACTAAAAAAATAGCATAGAGTATAATAAAAGCACTTTAATCCACTATCGAAGCAATAATACTAATACAACTACTCTAATAAAATCGTAATCCCTGTTTCATAATAAAAAACACCCCCCCCCCTCTCCCCCTCTCCTCTCCCCCTCCACTCTTCCTCCATTGAGCCATGTATGTGTATTATAGATCCCCGGTCATGGAACTTAATTATGGGGTGATGATGGGCGTTTCTGGACCTGGCTGTAAATCTGAGATGGATCATCCGGTGCTTCGTCTTCTACAAGACTGTGGAATAAAAAGAAGTGAGATAAAAAGTCTTATATATGCTTTATGTATTTCTAATCAGTCGCTTTATGATTGGATGCCAGTTAATCATTTGCCCACCAGGTGGCAGCAGTGCTCCTGCTAATGTTGACCGCGGCATACTGAACATCATCTTGCTGCTCGGTGTCTGTAGGAGGTTTTGGGGCCCGACATTTGGGGTGTTTAAAAGCGATGCTTGCATACTGAATCTCATCCCGATCGTCCGAGGCGGCGTGGCGCTAAAAACCGAGACGTAATTGTAATTGGACGTGTCACGTGATCACGCAATCGCTCATTTAAACCTCCCTCACCTGGTTCCTGTCATCATTAACTCCGCTTGACCTTCTCCTCCTGAGAAACACCAAACACGTGTTCATGATGGATGCATATCTTTTGTTGTTTATTTAAAGTCAGTGTATTTTACTTACCGCATGCACAGAGCTGCTGAAAGGAGGGTTAGTGCCAGGAAGGAACCCAGTCCCACTGTGATGGGCGTGATCATTGTGAACCCCCCTGAACCTTCACAAAGAAATCATAAAACAAATCGTGGCTCGATTATGGTATGCGTGTGCAACTATAATACCGGGATTCGATCTACACGCTGTTGTTAACATATAGTGCCGATGTGCTTCCCTTGCAGTATCTACAGCTAGAAAAGCACAGGGTCGAACCCCTGGTCAAACCTGGTTTGAAGGTCACGGTTTCTTCAGGAGAGCGGAGATCCTCGCGTCCTCTCACAGCGCAGGAGTAGTTTCCTGCGTCTTCACTGGACTTCAGGTAGAGCTTGTTGTGTTTGGCGAGTTTGTTCGTAACAGGTTGTCCGTTCTTGTACCACATGTAAGTGGGGTTGTTGGACAGAGTGCAGGAGGTGATGCAGCTCAGTGTTACTGTGGTCTCTTCCTGTGATTCCACTGCAGACCGACTCGCTTTTACCTGCAGATCTGAACGTGATTGAAATAACGCGACTGATTTACACTTTCACACAGAGACCAGAACTAGAAATAGTTCCGAGTAGGACATTACCTGTAACATTCAGAATCACTCCAGGTTTACCCGAGAATCCTTTGTTGTTATTATTAGTAATGAATCGAAGGCGATATTCTCCAGAGTCTTCCTTTCTCACCTTCTTCATTTCCAAAGTGTGGTTTCGGCCTTGGTGCACATATTCAACTCGAGTAGCAAACTGTGTTTCCTGCTTCAGGTTCTGAAACTGTTTTGTGGACTTTAAATAATGCCAGTATACTTCACTAACGCTCAGGTCACTGGGGTGCCAATAATTTCCAGCAAATTCTACTGAAGATCCTTTTAAAACACAGACTCTCGTATCTGTATAGGTCACATTCCAACATTTCCTGCCAACACCTGGAACGGTAACAGATGATTAGAAGACGAAATCAACTCTAAAACCTTTTTAACATCAGAGTTTCATTACTGACTCTGCAAAATCTCTGCTGTCTAATGGCGTGCATATGTATTCACCCCCCCTTTACTCCGATACAGCTAAATCAGAAGTCACCTCATTAGTAATTAGAGTCTCCCTGTGTGGACTTAAGGAATGAATACATATGCATGCCACAATTTCATGTATAAAAAAAAAAAATTAACATCATGTATCACTTTCTATCCACTACACAATGATACGATATCTTGTGTTGGTTTATCACATAAAATCCCAATAAAATAGATTCTGTAGTTCTTAGGTGATAAAATGTGGAAATATTCCAGCAGTATGAATACTTGTATTTATTCTTTAATCATGTTGTATTCGATGGGATTGAAACGATCATGAAAAATCAAAGAGATTGATGTTAAAGTGTTTTTGAGCTGGCGAACGTGAAATCGTTTCATTTGGCAGGAAAAACAAATACTCACACAGTGGCTTAGAGAGAATATTATTGTAGCCTTCAACAGAACAGGAATAACTGCTTTCTTCTGTGTATTTAAACATTTCTTCATTGTCTGTGTATTTCTGTAGGTATTGTCCGTTCCCGTACCAGTGGTAATGTTGAAATACAGAGGTCAGAGGACAGGAAGTGTAGCAGGTGAGACCTCGTGCTGTGGTGTTATGCTTCACTTGCAGGTCTAAATGAAGGTAAAGGTGTTTCATCACAGGCGTGTATAAGAACACGGGTTATCACACTATAACTGCTCTGTTACCTGTAACTGTTACAGTAACTCCTGCTGAGCTCTGATATCTCTCTCCGTTGTCAGTAACGATCACGAGGCGGTATTCCCCCGAGTCTCTCTCTCTCAGGTCTGTTATCGTCAGAGTCGAGCTGAAGTTCGTCATCTCCGCGTGTCTCGCGCGTCCTGCGTAGTCCGAGTCCAACGCCAAATCTTCCGGACGGTCCTCCGTCCACCATTTAGCTTGATCCTTTACACTGAACCAGAAGCCAGTGGTGATGCTGATGTTTGAGTAAGCGCATGTGAGATTCACAGACGACTCCCTCAGAGCGCAGATCTCCTGTTGACTGCAGGAAACGTTGACATGCCGGATCCCCCATACTGAAACTGTAACGTGAACACGCAATATTATACACGATAAAACCATCACAGGTTTTATTCAATAAATCCAGCTGTAATCGAAATCAGGTTTATATGAATGCACTTGGTGTCTAATATGCGAATGTTTCTTCACACGTGCACCAGAATTTAAAACCAGTGTAATTGTTAAGGATTAAAACATGACTTTATCCACACTGTTGTTAAATTCTGATTAGATTAACATCAGAGTTGTCGCTTTGAGAAATTTAAAGAGAATAGTTTCTGACATCAGGAATTTAAATAATTCATGTTCGTAACCGCGGTAACAGGAGAAACAGGAACTCTGCTTTGTGAAATACAAAAATACATCGTCTTGCTCTTATCCACACTTCATTATTCCTTTATTTGGAGCGACTCCGACTCATCCAACATATTCTATGTAGCGGAGACCAATAATACGCTATAATACAATGTTTTAACAAATATAACAGTCCTACCTGTGATCTTCACCAAGAAGGTCAGCAGCAGCAGCAGCATCTTTCTGGATCCTTTATCCATAAATCCACTAAGAACCCAAACAACACAACAATATAACTCTTTCATTTGGGGTTCAATAGTCATTTATATCGATATATAAAGTGTCAATGAAAGTCGTATCAACATTCGTTCATTTTATTGAGATGTGGGATGATGAAGATTCTTCTTTCCAGTAAATATGTAAACTTATGAAGATAAACATGATGATAAAAGAGAGAAATATTACTTACATGCTTTTTAATCTGCTAGGAGTAAAGTTTGAAATGAACAGAAATGAGCAGTGGTGTGTGTGTGTGTGTGTGTGTGTGTGTGTGTGTGTGTGTGTGTGTGTGTGTGTGTGTGTGTGTGTGTGTGCGCGCGCGCTTGTGGTGTTGGAGTGGATGAAGACGATGCTTGTTTCCTTCCTGTTTTAGAGCCTAAAGTTATACAGTTGTGCTCATAAGTTTACACACCCTGGCAGAATGTATGATTTCTCTGCTATTTTTCCGAGAATATAAAAACCACAAAAACTTGTGAAGAGGTTTATTGTCAAACAACTGCGTTTACTCTTTTAAAATCATAATGACAACAGAAACTGCCCAAATGACCCTGATCAAAAGTTTGCACGCCTCAGTTCTCAATACGGTGCATTTCCGCCATTAGCATCAACGACTGTTTGTGGCAAATAAAAAATACCACAAAAAGGGTGTCCTATAATAATACATGACATTACCTTTACTATAATGGGTTTTGTGCCTCTGTTTTCACATCCAGGCATTTTCTCCTTTAAATTCAACCCCACAGAACGTTTCTGAGTTATTTTTATTTCGTTAACTGCTTGTGTGTGTGTTTAGTGTGTGTGTGCATGCGTCTGTGCCTTAAATGCAGTGGCATGAAGTGTGCATGCTTTTCCATGTTAATGAACTTAATTGAATGAGTTATTTTTATTTAACAGCATTTGTCATTTATTTTATTGATTTGTTTGATGTACAAAGCGGTTGCTTTCTTCTTTTTTTTAAACTGTACAATCTCTGAAGTGTGAACTGCTTCAGACCGATTTTCTATTTTGATCTTCACACATTTTTGCTCTTGTGCTATGTGAGAGATCTAGCAGCAGTAAAATATATGGTCATGTCCTTCCTGCTTGGTGTAGAATTCACTCTTTGTACAAAAAGGCTCATTTTAAAATGGCATTAAATGTTTTACAGGAATTCAGGATCAGCACATTCTTCTAAATCTCTTATCCGAGTTTCTTTTAAAATAGCAGAAAACATGTTACTTGGTGCCCTCTGCTGGTAACGAGTGGGAAATGCACGAATTACAGTGTGACGGTAGGGTTAATGCAGGTCACGTGTTTTCTCTGGTGCTTTTTAAAGCAAATTCTTTTTGTCTGTGACATGTAATAAATTACAACATTTACTAAGTCAATCTGCCGATACAAAATAAGAAAAATAATAATAATCTTATTTGCTGAATACATATATAAAGTTTACAGGATCAGATCAGAGTAAAAGCTGCACTTCACTCTTTCTTACATGTGCACACACCGTTCCCTCCACCCTAAACTCTGTACACTACACCCTAAATACTTTACCCTACACCCTAAACACTGTACACTACACCCTAAATGCAATATACTACCCCCAAAACGCTGTACACTACACCCTAAGCACTTTACACTACACCCTAAACACTGTACTCTACACACTAAACGCTGTACACTACATCCTAAACACTGTACACTACATCCTAAACACTGTACACTACACCCTAAGTACTGTACGCTACACCCTAAACACTGAATACTACGCCTTGAACGCTGTACACTACACCTTAAACACTATACACTACACCCTAAACACTAAATACTACGCCTTGAACACTGTACACTACACCCTTAATACTATACACTACACCTTAAACGCTGTACACTACACCTTAAACACTATACACTACACCCTAAACACTATACACTACACCCTAAACACTGTACACTACACACTAAACACTATACACTACACCTTAAACGCTGTACACTACACCCTAAGCACACACTACACCCTAAACACTATACACTACACCCTAAACACTGTACACTACACCCTAAACACTGCATACTACACCCTAAACACTAAATACTACGCCTTGAACACTGTGCACTACATCTTATACGATATACACTACACCTTAAACACGATATACTACACCCTAAACACTGTACACTACACCCTAAACACCGTACACTACACCCTAAACACTAAATACTACGCCTTGAACACTGTACACTACACCTTATACGATATACACTACACCTTAAACACGATATACTACACCCTAAACGCTGTACACTACACCTTAAACACCATATACTACACCCTAAACACTATACACTACACCTTAAATGCTGTACACTACACCTTAAATGCTGTACACTACACCTTAAATGCTATACACTACACCCTAAACACTATACACTACACCCTAAACACTATACACTACACCCTAAACAATACCTACTAAATACCCGCCAAACACGCTGTACACTACACCCTAAGCACTTTACACTACACCCTAAACACTGTACTCTACACACTAAACGCTGTACACTACATCCTAAACACTGTACACTACACCCTAAACACTGTATACTACACCCTAAACACTAAATACTACGCCTTGAACACTGTACACTACACCTTATACGATACATACACTACACCTTAAACACGATATACTACACCCTAAACACTGTACACTACACCTAAACATATACACTACACCCTAAACACTGTACACTACACCCTAAACACCATACACTACACCCTAAACACTAAATACTATGCCTTGAACACTGTACACTACACCTTATACGATATACACTACACCTTAAACACGATATACTACACCCTAAACACTATACACTACACCCTAAACACCATACACTACACCCTAAACACTAAATACTATGCCTTGACACCCTGTACACTACACCTTATACGATATACACTACACCTTAAACACGATATACTACACCCTAAACACTGTACACTACACCTTAAACACTATACACTACACCCTAAACACTATACACTACACCCTAAACACTGTACACTACACCCTAAACACTGTATACTACACCCTAAACACTAAATACTACGCCTTGAACACTGTACACTACACCTTATACGACATACACTACACCTTAAACACGATATACTACACCCTAAACACTAACTTGCATCCAACAGGAACAATAATTTAAGGGCAGCGATCATGTGTGTGTGTGTGTGTGTGTGTGTGTGTGTGTGTGTGTGTGTGTGTGTGTGTGTGGTGTGTGTCCGTGATCGCCCTTGTGTATGCGCATGCGCCTGTAGTACATGTACGATACCCAACATGAAGTAGCATGATTATGGAGGGTTCCTTTTCCATGTTAAGGAACTCAATTGGATGCTGATGTGTAATTATTTCTGTTGTTCACATCTCTCTTAGTGGTGAGAACATACCGTATTCTCACCCCTGATCTCCCTGACAAAGATAAGCACAAAGGTACTTAAATATCTAAAGCTTTTTAAGTAGTTTGCCATCTGGTGGTCATGACGGTGAAGTGCAGACAGAAGCTTATTGGGGGAGGATAAATTGTAACACGGAGCAGTGTTGTGTTGTTGTGTTGTTAATAAAAATGCTCAACAGCATTAGTAATGATGTACCACTTTATTTGATCAAATCTACAACTTTATATTTATTGTCATTGGCAAGTGAATAATCAGAGCATTTATTTAATTCTATATAAATATGTAATTTTGTTCATAAATGTAAAAAAATTTAAGCAATATAAAATATTCGCCCTCCTGAATAAATGTAACAGTTTAAACAGATCAAGTACATTTTTACAAATTAATTCCAATGTACAAACAGTTGAAGTAAAATGCAGGACAGAAGGCATAACTGAGAAACACAAGGAACTGCCTGAACACACTCACTCTGAGCATCTTTCCAGTGCTGGTCGTCATGGCGAATGTAAAGTCAAACTCCAAATTTTTCATTTTTCATTTCTGACCAATTTTTTTTCCCCTCACGGAGTCGAGTAGCCACCTCCTGAAAACCACACATTATTGCATTATACACTACAACAAACACCCTGGTACACAAACAAACACACACACTTACATCCTGCACACTTACTCTCAGAGAACGTGGTTACAGCTTTCAACCGTCTGACCGGGTCACTTCTGTAAAATGCACAAAAATGAATCTATTTGACAGGAAAGGTGATTGAGGGGTTACGGTTCTATGTTTCATACATGTACGTACACACACACACACACACACAATGTTAACCCTTTATAAACCCACCTATGTTCACTAATAGGTTCAACGTCTTGACGTCAGCACAAAGAGGGTTTAAGCACCACGCCACATATTGTAATATGTTATTAGATTTGTTTATTGTTTGTCACATTAGCCTCGTTATTCCTGTTTGCTATCATATACGATCAGAAATATTTGTGAATGAGATATGACGCGTTATAGACAATCACAACCCCCCGTAGTGAATGAGCATGCGCACAACCTCGCTGTAGCCGCCTACAGTTCTGAGGAAACTTGAGGTAAAAAAAAAAAAGACCTCTTATTAAATATTTAATTTTTTGTACGATCACTGTAGATCAGGGGTCTCAAACTCAATTTACCTGGGGGCCGCTGGAGGCAGAGGCTGGGTGAGGCTGTGCCGCATCAGGATTTCCAATGTTCATGATCATTCATTCATTCATTCATTCATTCATTCATTCATCTTCTACGCTCTTTATCCGATCTTCCCTCGGGGCACGGGGAGCCTGTGCCTATCTCAGGCGTCTATGGGCATTAAGGCAGGATACACCCTGGATGGATGCCAACCCATCGCAGGGCACACACACACACACATTCACACACACATTCATACACTAGGGACAATTTTTCCAAGGTGCCAATCAACCTACCGTTGCATGTTTTTGTACATTTACATTTGCGGTATTTAGCAGACGCCCTTATCCAGGGCGACGTACAGAAAGTGCTTTAAGTCTCGATCTAAGGATAAGATTTATTCAAGAAAGGTTAACAAACTCAAGTACACAAGAATAGACAGTTGCTTTTTTTTATTTTTTTTATGGATTTCTGGACAGTGAGAAAAGAGAATAAAAGGAATGTTAGGATAGGTGTTGTTGGAAGAGGTACGTCTTCAGTCGGCGTTTGAATGTAGACAGTGTCTCCGTTGTTCGAACCTCCAGTGGAAGTTCGTTCCACCACATCGGTGCCAGAACAGAGAAGAGCCTTGGGCTGGTCTTACCTTTTACCCTGAGAGACGGTGGAACCAGACGAGCAGTGCTGGACGCTCTCAGGCAGCGAGGTGCAGTACGGGAAGTGATGAGGTTGCGGAGGTAAGATGGTGCAGATCCATTTTTGGCTTTGTAGGCGAGCATCAGTGTTTTGAATCTGATGCGTGCAGCTACAGGAAGCCAGTGGAGCGAGCGCAGCAGTGGGGTGTGTGCGAGAGAATTAGGCAGGTTGAACACGAGTCGCGCAGCTGCATTTTGAATCAACATTTTGAATCAGCATTTTGTACCGGGGGGAAACCGGAGAACCCGGAGAAAAACCCCCTTGAGGCACGGGAGAACATGCAAACTCCACACACACATGACCGAGACAGGAATCGAACCCAGGCGAATGTGCTAACCACTACGCCACCTTGCCCCTCATGATCATTCCAATGTTCTCAAATATCTTTATTTTTAACACAAAATAATGAATTAAATAAATAAATTTAAAAATGAATGTCTGATTTAACAGTTCCTTAACCATTAACTTTATGAACATGAATGGAACATTAAACATGAACTGTTCTGAACATAGGGGGGGCACGGTGGCTTAGTTCGCCTCACACCGCCAGGGTCCGGGTTCGATTCCCGTCTCGGCCATGTGTGTGTGTGGAGTTTGTGCATGTTCTCCCCGTGCCTCAAGGGGTTTTTCTCCGGCTTCCCTCCGGTCCAACACTCCCCCCCTCCCTGTCGAAAAAACATGCACGGTTGGTTGATTGGCACCTTGGAAAATTGTCCCTAGTGTGTGTTGTGTGTGTGTGTGCCCTGTGTGTGACTATTGAAGTTCAAGGAGGAGAAGAGCTTCTCACACAAGTATGTGCTCCCAAAAAGGCACATGGTCCGCTTGAACATTCTGGAAAGTTCAGGGAAGTTGGGGGTCAACTCTCTCAAAAATTGCAGAAGCTTGTCTGCGTCTCCACTCACCTCCCTGAACTTGGCTTTGAGTGCAGAATTGCACTGCAGGCTGTGTTAATATGTGATTCCACTAGGAGTCAGTCTCGGGTATAACTTTGACTTTCAGTTGCACGGAGCTGTGGCGCATGCGCACTTTCGCTTTCCGATCGTTATCAGAGAAAGGTGTATACATGGCAGAGAGAGCTGGGCAGCTAAATCGGAGTTCTCCTTCTCCAATCGTATCGGATAGCGGCAGTTATCCGAATTTCTCAAGTGTCATATAAACGCATTTACTGTTAAGTTTCAGTTTCACCCGCGACGCGCCTACAATAAGTAGGACGGAGTTTGTGAGAAGAACAAACACACATCACTTCAATGAGCTGGATCGGTTATGATGGAGATGGTTACAGACACAGACACAGGCTGGATCACAGATCACAGCACCTCCTTCAGTTCTGAGCTGAGAGGAGCGGATGACTGTGGGCTTCTCTCCTCCCCCACCTTACTGGAGGAATGAATGAATGAGCGAGTGAGCGAGGCACTGGACAGCCCAGCTGATGTCCTGCCCTCCAGAGCCATATACCTCACCGTGATTGGTTCGTTCAGCTCCGCACACAACAAGACATGTTTGAGTGTGTGAGGGAAGGAACCATGAGCCAGGCTGATGTGCGCAGCCATGGTTCTGGTTCGGGGTATGAGCTCGTTGTATTGTCTTTAAGATGACGTACTTCTAGGTTACACCTGGGCTGTTAAAATAAAAGCTCTTTGTTCATCTAAAGTCAATTCTGCTACCTCTGCTTCTTCACCGCTTGCCGTAACAACAATCTTGCGGGACGCACTGACGTCAATCTTTCTTATTAAAACGGGGGCCGCAGTTGGCCCGCGGGCCGTGAGTTTGAGACCCCTGCTGTAGATGTTTCAGTATGTGTCACCTTGTGATTTCTGCTACTTTTACCTAGAAATATTTGAGTGAATAGATAAAAGGTAAGTCTCATTCTAGAATGCTTGACAAATGTATTCTCTCCAAAACACTCTTCTCACTAGGGCTGGGTTTAAAAAATATAAAAATGGTGTGCAATACTTGTGTGCAATACAAGCTGCACAGTGACACTAAAATATATCCAAGTATCAACTATTGTCCCTTGAGAACATAAAATGGTGTGTGAGTGTGTGTTTTCACATGCAGATTCACAGTTCTGACATTTGGAGATGGTCTCTGGAGAATGTGGTGTGTGAAGACTTGTTCATCCTCATCAGAAGCAGGAAGTGGAGATCTCGCCATCGGGACGTCACGAGCCCTTTACGTCGTGCTTGCGTTCGTTTTACAGTCACAAATCAAGGTTTCTCCTCCAACTGATTGTGTGTCAACTTTGGTCTGATCTCTCAAATTCATCGGAATATTTCAGAGCAAATTGCACTTGAATGTATTTTCATATTTAACAATTGTATTTCTATTCTATGAATGTCATTTTAATTGTATTTTCATGTTTGTCGTGGGGGGGGTGTTTGTGTCCAGTTGCAATAATCCTCATCAGGTTGTTTTATATGTTCCACTATAGTGTATAACGCACCCTCATTAACAATTTCTTTTCCTCTCTCTCTCTCTTTCTCTCCTGTTTTCACAATTTCTCAGAAAAAACACTGATCTCATGCCCTAATTCTATACTGTATTTAGATTTACAACATTTGGCAGATGCCTTCATGCAACTCGACATACAAATGCGCAATCGAGGGTCAAGGGTTTTGTTCAGTGGCTGGGAGAACTCCTCCAGTTCAGAGGCCAATGCATTAACTACTGATATAGCACTCTAACATGTATTCCGCCCTCCCCCTCCATGCGTCTCCTAAGACTGTAGCGTTGCCCATAAATGGTAGCAGGTCTGGTACGTTTTTCTCACCTGTTCCCTTCCACTTTTCCACTGTTTGTTCCTCCCAAGGGAAGTGTGTAGCAAGAGTCAGACCATACACACTGTCTCACTCCTTACTAAGCCACACGGTGCGATGATTCCCCCAGGCATTCATAACAAATCAATTGTTCCTCATTAAATTGCACTGATTTCTCTCCAACAAAATGGAAGTGCTCTCCAGCTATGAGGACTCATTTTCGTCACCGTCAAAGGCTGGTGTAATAAACTGTCCTTAAAAGGGCAATGCCTTGTAGGGGCTGGTAGTAAGTGAACGTAGGTTAGGGCTTATTTAGTAACAACTGATCGATAAGGGCTCGTTTGCTTTTTAATTGGCTAGTTTTCCGATTAACTGGCCCCCAATGCCTTGGGTACAATAACTTCTCTGTAACTAATAATTGTGATATTAAAGGGGGTTGAGGATAAGGGAACGAGCGGAACAGATACAATAGACAGTTGCTTTGCCAAGCATGTGTTAAAACAGTGTAATTCTGTTCTCTGCATATCTGGGCATAAGGGCAGTTTGGCAAAACCAGGTCTTGAACCCCGGACCTTCTGATAAGAAACCCAGCACCTTAACCACTAAGCTACCGTGCCTTCTTGTTGTCTGGTGGAAAACAGTCACAGACATTTGGAAAAACTAGAGCTACCACTGTTTATTCACTTATTTATTAGCTAGTTTTCTGATTAACTGGTCTACACAGCTTTGGGTATAACAATTTCTCTGTAATTTATAATTAGAAAAATCGAATAGAATTTCTATTTTTTTCAATTGAAAAAAAAAAACTGGGTCTTGAACCCCAGACCTTCTGATAAGCAACCGAGCACCTTAACCACTACGCTACCATGCCTTGTTGTTTTTGGTGGAAAACAGTCACAGACTTATCAGAATTACAGAGGAACGTTTCAGATCAATGCAAACATATACACAGTATGAATGTTGGTGTTAAAATCTGTATAACGTGATCTGTGTTTAGAAAAACTGGAACTATTCAATTGATAAAAGGCTGACAATTATTTGTCAAAAAAAAAAAAATTAATGAGCTTTATTTTAGAGTATAAACCCTGCCTGGAAAGGACGTTGCATGCAGGACTTGGTGGCTCAGTGGTAAGAGCCGTGCCTCTGGTGGTTGAGGTTCCTGGTTTGAATCCGGCAAAGTATATGCGCCGTCGCAGTCCGTCAAGGTAAGTAGTCTGGTAAGTTCTACTCAACAGGGGGTGTCGGTGAGTAAGGTGTTAGAAGGGGTGGAGAGAGTGGTAGGAGGGGGGGAAGGCAGGGGTGCTAGGGGCTGGGGGGGGTGGAGAGTAGAAGGAAGAGTAGTGGGAGTGGCCCAGATAGACTAGAAGGAGGAAGAGTAGTGGGAGGGGTTAGGGAGAATAGAAGGAGGAAGAGTAGAGGAAGGGGGCCCAAGGAGATGAGGAGGAGGAGGGGGCTGAATAGAAAGGAGGTGGAGAAGGCTGGCACAGGAGGATAGGAAGGAAGTGGAAAAGGAAGAGTGAGATGAGGGGGCTGGCCCAGGAGGAGAGGAAGGAAGTGGAGGAGTGAGAGGAAGGGGCTGGCCCAGGAGGAGAGGAAAGAGGTGGAGAAGGCTGAGTGAGAGGAGGGGGCTGAATAAAATGCCACTCCTCCTACCTCAACTATTCTTACTCTGCCTCTTCTACCTCCTTCCTCTCTGCCTACTCCACTTCCTCCCCACCTGGGCCAGCCCCCTCCTCTTACTCTGCCTTTTCTACCTCCTTCCACTCCACCTGGGCCAGCCCCCTCCTCTTACTCTGCCTTTTCTACCTCCTTCCTCTCCACCAGGGCCAGCCCCCTCCTCTTACTCTGCCTTTTCTACCTCCTTCCACTCCACCAGGGCCAGCCCCCTCCTCTTACTCAGCCTTTTCTACCTCCTTCCTCTCCACCAGGGCCAGCCCCCTCCTCTTACTCTGCCTTTTCTACCTCCTTCCTCTACACCAGGGCCAGCCCCCTCCTCTTACTCTGCCTTTTCTACCTCCTTCCTCTACACCAGGGCCAGCCCCCTCCTCTTACTCAGCCTTTTCTACCTCCTTCCTCTCCACCAGGGCCAGCCCCCTCCTCTTACTCAGCCTTTTCTACCTCCTTCCTCTCCACCAGGGCCAGCCCCCTCCTCTTACTCTGCCTTTTCTACCTCCTTCCTCTCCACCAGGGCCAGCCCCCTCAGGAAGTGGAGGAGTGAGAGGAAGGGGCTGGCCCAGGAGGAGAGGAAGGAAGTGGAAAAGGAAGAGTGAGAGGAGAGGAAGGGGCTGGCCCAGGAGGAGAGGAAAGAGGTGGAGAAGGCTGAGTGAGAGGAGGGGGCTGAATAAAATGCCACTCCTCCTACCTCAACTATTCTTACTCTGCCTCTTCTACCTCCTTCCTCTCTGCCTACTCCACTTCCTCCCCACCTGGGCCAGCCCCCTCCTCTTACTCTGCCTTTTCTACCTCCTTCCACTCCACCTGGGCC
This sequence comes from Kryptopterus vitreolus, assembly GCA_030449085.1. Taxonomy (NCBI): domain Eukaryota; kingdom Metazoa; phylum Chordata; class Actinopteri; order Siluriformes; family Siluridae; genus Kryptopterus; species Kryptopterus vitreolus. The sequence continues at coordinate 5,234,791 of JACRUU010000012.1, forward strand.
AGCCCCCTCCTCTTACTCTGCCTTTTCTACCTCCTTCCACTCCACCAGGGCCAGCCCCCTCCTCTTACTCTGCCTTTTCTACCTCCTTCCACTCCACCAGGGCCCCCAGCCCCACTCCAGCCCCCTCCTCTTACTCAGCCTTTTCTACCTCCTTCCTCTACACCAGGGCCAGCCCCCTCCTCTTACTCTGCCTTTTCTACCTCCTTCCTCTACACCAGGGCCAGCCCCCTCCTCTTACTCTGCCTTTTCTACCTCCTTCCTCTACACCAGGGCCAGCCCCCTCCTCTTACTCAGCCTTTTCTACCTCCTTCCTCTCCACCGGGGCCAGCCCCCTCCTCTTACTCTGCCTTTTCTACCTCCTTCCTCTCCACCAGGGCCAGCCCCCTCCTCTTACTCTGCCTTTTCTACCTCCTTCCTCTCCACCAGGGCCAGCCCCCTCCATCTACTCCTATTCTACCTAACCCCTCCCACTACTCTTCCTCCTTCTAGTCTATCTGGGCCACTCCCCCTACTCTTCCTTCCTTCTACCCCCCGCCTCAGCTCCTTGCACCCCTGCCACCGCCCCTCCTAACACCTTACTCACCAACACCCCCTGTTGAGTAGAACTTACCAGACTACTTACCTTGACGGACTGCGGCGGCGCATAGACTTTGCCGGATTCAAACCGGGAACCTCAACCACCAGAGGCACGGCTCTTACCACTGAGCCACCAAGTCCTGCATGCAACATCCTTTCCGGGCAGGGTTTATACTCTAAAATACAAAAAAAAAAAACACTCGCTCAATGATTGAAAAATTTTTTAAAACAGATAATTTAAGTTTTTCTAAACACTGTTCACACTATACAGATTTTAAAACATTCATACTGTGTATATGTTTACATTTATCTGAAACGTTCCTCAATAATTCTGATATGTCTGTGATTGTTCTCGACCAGACAACAAGAAAGCGTGGTAGTGTAGTGGTTAAGGTGATGGGATACTGATCAGAAGGTCTGGGGTTCAAGACCCAGTTTTTATTCTATCTATTGTAACTGTTCTTCTTGTCTGCCCCTTACATCACGATTATAAAATTAAGCAACATGGTGCGGTAGTTTAGTGGTTTAGGCACTGGGTTCCTGATCAGCAGATCAGGGGTTTAAAATCCAGTTTTGCCAAGCTGCGACACTGAAGCAAGGCACTTAATCATAGTGTGAGCTTGAAGGGCCCCATGTGCAGAGAACAAAATCACACGGTTACAATATATGTGTGACAGAGCAAACTTTTTTTTCTTCTTCCTATTTAACAGTTTTGCTCATCCCCTTATCCTTAGTTATTGCACCCAAGGCGGTATCGGCCCATTAATCAGAAAACTGGCTAAATAACAAGCATGCAAGTTAGCTATCAGTTGTGTTATTAAACATGGCCTCGCCTACATTCCTTTCCTAACAGGCCCTATGAGACATTAGTCTTATATAGGAAGTTTATTAGATGACCACTTGTGAAGAAAATGCATGCACATAGCTTGAGAGCATTTCCTTGTTGTTGCTGAAGACAAAGCTCGGCCAAAGTTAAGAATGCCCTGAAAGAAGCCACATTCTGGTATTGTAAGCGTACAGTAGTGTGAAGGTGTTCAGGATCCGACTCTTGCAAGACACGCCTCCTGGTGGGGAGAAAAAGAATAACAATATCGGAAGAGAACAAGTGAGAAAACGCATTTAAAAGGCTGCACCAAACCTAGCTTTTACAGATAAATCTACCGTCTGAAAGAAGCAGGGAGAAAGAATACGTGTGAAAGGGAGAGTGTGACGGAGACGTATTGAGTATGTGAAAGAGTGAGAACATGGAGAAATATAAATGAGAGAGAGAAAGACAGTGAGAGCAACAATGCGTGGGGGAGAGAGAGAGTAAACGAGGGAACTGAAAGAAAGAGAATGTATGTTTGAATATGAGGAATTGTTATTGTAGGTGTGATATACAGTAGTGGTACATATATAACAAGTTGTAAAGGTTTAGTATAAGTGGACACACAGAAACAAAGGCCCCCCCTCCCTGAAGGAGGGTTACGTAATTGAACAAATAAATTGAAGAGGGGAGCGATCACCACAAACATTCAAATATAATCATTTTCATTTTATTAAATGTACCCATGACTATATTTTAATGTTTGTAGTGAAAGCGCCCCTCCACAATTCACTTCAATTGTTCAATTATGCAACACAACCTCAGCAAAATATTCCAGAATTGTATTTTATTAAATGTGCCTTTTAAAATAAATAACACATTATAATAAGACACGATAAAATTATGTATTATAAAATACATACACACATGCAATTTGCTCTGAAATATGCATATTTACATAAAAAGAGACAAAAATATCCGTATGGAAAAAAAACAACAACAAAGAACAAAAAAAGAAATGAATAATGGACGTAGCCGTCCCTGATCTTTTCAGAACTGATCTTTGCGCAGAGCCGTGTTAGACACTCAAAGCACTTTACAGCATGAGAGGGGGATCTCCTCATCCACCGCCAGTGTACCGCATCCACCTGGATGATGCAACGGAAGCCACGGTGTGCCAGAACGGCCAACACACACCGACTTGATGGTGGAGAGGAGACAGAATGTTGAAACTGTTCAGTAGATATGCAGATAGTTAGGAGGCCGTGTTGGTCAGAGGTCAATAGGTCAGTTGGTCATGACTTCATCTCATCTGAAAGACAGATCAATGAGTATGAGTGTGTATACACTATATATATATATATATATATATGTGTATATATATATATATATGTGTGTGTGTGTGTGTGTGTGTGTGTGTGTGTGTGTGTGTGTGTGTGTGTGTGTGTGTAGATAGTTATAGAAAACCAACTGATTTGCATGTTGCTAACACACACACACACACACACACACACACACACAGTATAAATTTACCATCACTGTGCCAGCTTGCAATGCATCACAGGTTTCATGGGCGTATACGAGTCATTACCAGAGTCAGAGACATTCTAAGGGATAAATGAGAGTTTGGGAAACAAGATATAAAATGGTGAATGGAAACACACACCTATAAACACACACACACACACTTACCTGTAGACTGTCATAATCCGGGCACATACTTATGGGGTTCAGTTCTGTGTAAATGTCATTTTCAGGCATCGTAATACACTGCCAGAAACAAAGCGAAATTGTCTTTAGTATTTATTCAACAGCAGCTTGATGAAGCGAACGAGTTCTCTCGGTACCTGACTGGCTGCGTTGCTCTTTGCGCCCCTCTTCCTCCTATCCACACAAACGACACGGTAGCTGAATGAAGCGCGTAAAGAGTCGCCGCTTCGCTCGGGATCAAGCGTGGGTTACAGAATAACTGACGCAACGAAAGAATTCAGGTCACTCACCTAATGCACAGAGCAGCACCGAGAAGAGAGAGAAGCAGAGCAGGAACAGCAGCTCCCCATACAGCATGCAGCATCCACACGTCAGCTGAGTGAAACAAGATCGTTCCTGTTATCACTTCTATTACAAGTGTGAAAACCTTCCAGTGCTAATGAAACCTGCTTTCGTGAACCTTACCTGAAACGTCCAGGCGTACGGGGGTGGAGTTGTGACGTCCCAGTTGGTTGGTAGCAGTGCAGTAGTAGAGTCCACTGTGCTGAGAGCTGATGTTGCTGATGCTGTAATTCTGACCTGTGGTCAGCAGGGTGTCTGCAGATTCTCTCCGTATAAACCAGGAGTAAGTGTGAACAGGAGGTTTGGCGTCGCTGCTACAGCTCAGAGTCACCGTGTTCCCTTCCACCGGGACTCCGGAGAAAAGATCCACTGCTTTGGTGTTTCTCGGGGAATCTGGCGGTGGTACGTCCAGGATGAGCGTTTGATGTAAAATGCACTATGGGAGTGAAAGGAGTAAAATCAGCACTCACAGGCTGGAGGAGACCGGAGACCGGCGTGGCCATCGACGGCGCAGCTGTAACTGACCGCGCCGCTCACCGCGGCGACAGAGCAGGAGGCGGACTCGCAGTCGGCCACGCGCCGTCCGTTCTTGTACCAGACGAACGCGGGATTGTTCGACAGAGAGCAAGTGGTCATGCAACTCAGCGTTAGCGTATCTGTTGTCGTCCAGGCCACCGTCACCCTCAGACCTGAAATTACAACAGGGCAAGCTATTTATCAAAATGTGTCAGAGCAATGGGCAAAAGTATGTAGATCGCATCCTTTACCAGATGTGTTTATAAGTTGCAAGCGTCCTCGTTATTTTATTACCGCAACAACGATGTTACCTGTCACAGACAGAGACACGCCATGGTCGGCAGTGTGATGAGCCGAAGCACTGTAGAGTCTCGGCGTGTAGGTTTGAGTGTCGGTCTCTCTCAGATTATCAATTCTCACACTACAGGCATCCGGGGGATAGTGCACTCGGCCCTGATACTCCTCAACGTCCCCGACATCCACGGGCTCACCATCAGTCTGCTGTTTAATGAACCACACCCATTTCCTCACCGTGTGGTCGGCAGGCTGTTTATAAGAGCAGGTGAGATCAATCGCGGTGCCTTTCAGAACACACACGTGATCGAGCGGGTAGGACACGTTCCAACACTCTTTACCCATGACACCTGAAACACACACACACACACAATGAGGAATCATTTTAATATGGTGGGCAAGTGGACATTCCAATGTGTCACCCATGTCAATACTTGGTGGCTTTTCGATCATTCGCTTAACAGTCGAGGTGATGTAGATGCTTGATAAAGGGTTAATGTAGCATTAAAAGATATTGAACAAAGTCTTTCTTAATTCCTGTATGTGAAATGGTACACAATTTGCTAGAACTCGAAACAGTCTTTTTGTCAGCAGAGTTTTGGTGCTTAGGATCACACCGATTCGCGGCACTTACATACTGGAGGAGAGCGGTGCGAGCTCTCGTGCACTCCACACGAGTAGCTGCCCCCATAAGATGGACGCATGGAGTTGAGCACAATGGCGGAATTGCTTGTGTTTAGTTTGGGTTGGCCATTCCTGTACCAGTAGAAAAGGGATGTGCTGAGAGGGCAGGCGGAGCTACACAACAATTTCACTTCTTTGTTTCCGGTAGTTTCAGGAACCACTTTCACCTGCAAGTCTACACACAAGTCACATCATGCAGCATAATTACATTTGTGTGTATATATATATATATATATATATATATATATATATATACATAACATACATATATATACATACATACTCACACACACATAGTTATAGCAAACCAGCTGATTTGCATGTTGCTACATCTGTGTAAACGAATCATTACAATGAATCATAAGAAAACAGTTAATAAATAATAGCAGTTTGGACTTCAACTACAGAAACTCTGTGAAAATATCTAGTGCTAAGCAAGGGTCCCTTATTTTAAGGAAGTAGGCAGTCATCATTTTAGTCAGATTTTCAGAGAGAAATGCTGATACAATACTGTCAAATTCTTTAAAATGGCATCTAAAACCAGAGAAACGGAAAACGACCATTCGCAAGGAACAGAGAAGAAACAAATGGTAAAGCCAATGATCAGCTCCAGGGTGATCAACTTTTAGTAAGAGGGGCACGGTGGCTTAGCGGTTAGCACGTTCGCCTCACACCGCCAGGGACCGGGTTCGATTCCCGTCTCGGCCATGTGTGTGTGGAGTTTGTGCATGTTCTCCCCGTGCCTCAGGGGGTTTTTCTCCGGTTTCCTCCCCCAGTCCAAAAACATGCACGGTAGGTTGATTGGCACCTTGGAAAATAGTGTATGTATGAATGGGTTGGCATTCCATCCAGGGTGTATCCTGAATTAATGCCCATAGACGCCTGAGATAGGCACAGGCTCCCCGTGACCCGAGGGAAGATCGGATAAAGCGCTAGAAGATGAATGAATGAATGAATGAATGTCTATGTGAAGCCATACTATCGGCTAGAAGCCCCTACAAAATTCCACTTATTAAAACTTAAAAAAACAAACAAACACACATTTGCTAAAGAGGTTCCAATTTACCAAAGAACACATTAAGGAAAATGGTGCAATATTTCATGGCCCGATAAAAGCAAGATTTTTGGGCACAGCACACTGTGAAAACAGTGGAGCAAGCATTATGATATGGAGATGCTTCTCATTCTATGGTGTTGGGCCCGTTTATCGCATTTCAGGGATCATGGATCAGTTGGAGTACATTAAAATAGTTATGTTGACTTTATATATTATACAACTAAATGACAGTTTACAAGAAAGATACAGAATCTTTATGTTTACAATGCTTTTTTTTTTTTGCTTGGTAACAATTAAATATCGATTTATTCTCACTGGTAAAAAATGTGTAAAAATCTGGTTCAAAAAACAGCACACATTTTCAGAAAAAGAAAAAAAAAGCCCCTAAAAGGTAAAAATATGAAGTAAAAATATAATAATATTAATATCAATATCAATTATATAAGCCTAATATTTTCTTTGTTTTTTTCCTTCGGGTTTCCTAAATGAGCGTGATCATGTTTTTTCCCTCATGTTGTGAATTTCAGTGTTCCCAATGTTCCAAAAGTTATTGTACGGATTTCGAGCTTTGCTCACATTTTAAAATTAGTTAGAGTATTAAAAACATGATAATTATTAATTATTGGTACATTGGGGGGGGGGGATGTGATTAATGACTTGACATTGCAATAACGCGATTAAATATTTAAATCAATCAACAGTCGCACTTTTAAATACATATATGCTGAAAATGTTCTAAATGTATAATGAACTGTGTGTGTGTGTGTGTGTGTGTGTGTGTGTGTGTGTGTGTGTGTGTGTGTGTGTGTGTGTTACCTGTAACGGTCAGAAGAAGAACTCTTGAGGAGCCTGAAATCCAGTCGCTCCTTCGCGTTTTAAATCTAAAGTTGTAATATCCGGAATCACGCACACTGGCGTTACTCAGAGTCAGCTCACAGTCCGATGCCTCTCCGCTGACAGACACTCGTCCTGTGTATTCCGGATCCGTGTCAAGAACCCGTGGCTCTTCCGCAGAGCTCTGAATTAGTCGATGCCATTCTCTCTGGGTGACGCTGGAGTGATTAGGTGTGATAAATCTACAGGCGATTTTCACTGCACATCCAGTAACAGCACAGACACGCTTGGAGGAGAATATTACTCTGTGCTGAGCTTGAATTCCTGCCACACACACACACACACACACACACACACACACACACACACACACACACATCCATCCGTACCCTTGAGTAACATTCACATGAAGCAGTAATACAGAAAAGAATGCTATAGGCAAAATCCCAGTCAAGGTCTGGGATGGAAAATCCGAATTAACACTACAATTACACAACACAAAAGAAGAACATGCTATTATTCGGCGTGAATCAGCAAGACTGGAACTACACATGTAACATCTGCTTCCCCTGATCCATCGGGTGATAACGACAAAAACACAACTAGACAGATTGATCATTTATTCATTCATTCATTCATCTTCTAGCGCTTTATCCGATCTTCCCTCGGGTCACGGGGAGCCTGTGCCTATCTCAGGCGTCTATGGGCATTAAGGCAGGATACACCCTGGATGGAATGCCAACCCATCGCAGGGCACACACTCTCACACACACACACATTCATACACTAGGGACAATTTTCCAAGGTGCCAATCAACCTACCGTGCATGTTTTTGAGGGAAAATGTTTTTGGACCGGAGGAAACCGGAGAACCCGGAGAAAAAACCCCTGAGGCACGGAGAGAACATGCACAAACTCCACACACACATGGCCGAGACGGGAATCGAACCCCGACCCTGGCGGTGTGAGGCGAACGTGATAACCACTACGCCACCGTGCCCCTACAGATTGATCAGGATCTATATAATTATCCGAACACACACACACACACACACACTGATACAAATCAGTTTGTACACATGTGCATGTTGTTGAATACACATTTACAGTGACTTAATATCTATGAATTCAAAAGATTTGCTTGTGTTCCTCAATGTCTAGTCTTTTACCTTACAATATCTTATACATATTTTGCATAAATATGAACTGTAAATAAAATCTATAAAAAAATGTATATATCAAATCTATAAATATTGTTCTATAATATCCCATAAATATCCTATTACTATCCTATTAAAACACACAGTGTTGCAATCTGAAGTGTTGCATGTATGACAAAACAGAAAAAAAAAAAAAAACACCATTTTACCCGTCAGTAACATGAGGATTGCGGCTACGGTAAGGTTTCTCAACATGATGGAAAAGACGGTGACGTCTCCTTATTAAAAAAAAATATATATTTTTGTTTACAAAAATGAAAAAACAACACAGTGAAGGAACAAAAGCCTGATTGCTGCACTTACCCTCACTGCACTCGTATGCAGTTAATAAGCCTCTTTATAATACTCGAGATAAGGAAGTTGAATGGTGGACTCGCCACAGCACTGTGATATGACACCACAATATCCATCCCTCTTCTTTTCTTGTTCTTTGAGATATTTATTTATTTTAGGTAAATCCCAGTTTCTTACTGTATACACCCCCTATTTCAGTGCTTATAGCACGTCTTTTTGTATGTATTTTTTTTGGGGGGGGGGGTATTTATTTATTTTTTGATACTAAAGCTGAACCGAGTCCTGATTTTAGTTTTTGCCTTTGTTTGAGTCTCATCTGTTATGACTATGCGTCTGTCTCAGTTCCTTCAACGGTTCTGCTCACGCTGATCAGTCTCAGTTGCGAGACAGGGGGAAAATAAAGCTCGCCGTGTACATCGAATAGATCTCTGAAGGTCTAATGTTTAGTCCAGAATTCTTTCTGGGGGTAGGGGGGGGGGGCGTGATGCGTTTTGATTGAGAAAATCCTAGAACCGAGAACCCTCGGGAAAAAAAAAATAATAATAATAAAAAAATACAAAGAATGTTGCTGTGCTTGACTTTATGTGGTTAGAGTAGGTTCAAACATTTAGGGTGTTTGGGGGCCTAGTGTTTAGGGTACAGAAGTACAGTGAGTTTCGGGTATAGGGTATATGTTTACAGTGTAGGCTATAATGATTAGAGTGTAGAGGACAGTTTTTGGAGTGTTCTATATAAAGTTTAGTGTACAGGGTATAAGAAATATTATTGTAGAGCCTATATATATATGACTAAGTGTAAGAATACATTACATTTACAGTATTTACCTCTCGTCCCCTCGTTAAGACGCCTCATAGTGAGGAGATAATTAACCCCAAAAGGTTTGCGCTGCTCAGAGCCCATTAAACCCAACGTTCTCACAGGAACGCCGCTGAAACCACATCACACTCAAACATGCTAATCACTATGCAAGTCAGCGCGCCAACGCCTCAACGCGATAGGCAGCGCCTGCTTTTTATGCAAACGAGCACGCTGCAGTGTGATGTGGGTAAAAAGAGGGAGATGGATCGGGATCTAAATAAGGTTATTCTTCACGTTGTTCATGCGCAAATGACCCGTCTACGAGCAGCGATCCCATTCGCTCCATCCGCTACTGATACATCGGGAGGACGAGTGAAGGAAGGGAGGACCAAAAAGGAGTGGGAGATAACGGAGAAAGGGGGAAGGAGTTAGGAAGTAGAAAGAGAACGTAAGAAAGAGGACAGGAGAAAGAAAGGAAAGTGAGACAGAGAGGGAGAGATCTTGAGGAATGAATGTGCGTAGATGTGGAGATGGAGAGAGATGAAGAGGAAGGGTAAGGGGGTGAGAGAAAGGGGGAAAAGATGGAGAGAGATAAAGAGATGAGTGTAGAGATACACACACACACACACACACACACACACACACACAGAGGTGTCTTCAATCGACGTTTGAAGGTTAACAGTGTGTCCGTCGTTGGGACATCCAGTGGAAGTTCATTCCACCACCTCGGTGCCAGAACAGAGAAGAGCTGATCTTGAGCTCTTCCCCTGAGAGAAGGTGGAAGCGGGCGAGCAGTGCGAGACGCTCTCAGACAGCGAGGTGATGCTACGGGAGGTGACGAGGTGATTTCTGAGGTATGAAGGTGCCGATCCATTTTTGTCGTTTATAGACGAGCGTCAGTGTTTTGAATCTGATGCGTGAGAGCAGCTACAGGAAGTCAGTGGAGCGAACGCGGCAGGGTCGGTGGTGCGAGAGAATTTAGGCAGGTTGAACACGAGTCGCGCAGCTGCATTTTGAATCATTTGCAGTGGACGAATAGCGTTGTGATGTAGAAGCTGACAGCACAGAGTTACAGTAGTCCAGTCTCGAGATGATCCAGGACCTGAGCAGCCTGTGTGGATAAAAACGCTCGAATCCTTCTGATGTTGTAGAGAAGGTAACGACAAGAGCGAGTAACGTTAGAAATATGGGAAGAGAAAGATAATCGATTGTCCATAGTTACTCCGAGATTACGAGCAGTGGTGGAGGGAGAAAGTAGAGAGTTATGCTGAGATCCTGAGCAGGAGATGAATCACATGGGCTCACCAGCAGTTCCGTCTTCTTCGGGTTGAGTTTGAGTTTTGATGAACACTCATCCACAAAGTGATGTCAGATAGACAGGCTGATATTCTAGAAGACGCTGTTGTATCTGATGGAGGGAAGGAAATGAGAGTTGAGTGTCATCAGCATAGCAGTGGTAGTCAAATCCATGAGAGGGGATCGCTTCAGAGATAGAGAGAGTCTAGAGTGAGAAAAGAAGGGGACCAAGTACTGAGCCTTGTGGGACACCAGCGGTGAGTTTGCGTGGGGCAGATGTCGATCCTCTCCATGAATACAGAACACTGTTGTTGCTGATCCTCTTGTTGAAGTGCTACATTTGTTAAATCGCGAGACGAAGCTGTCCAAGTTAACATAGAATATGTTAATGTGTTATATTAACCGGCCTAACCTAAAATCTCCACACATAACGTGAATGGACGTGGGGAAAAATGTTTTGCAAGGGTGGAATAATTATAGGAGAAATGGGAAAGGTCGAACAGGAAGTTGAAAACTGAAAACCAAAATGAGGAAACGGCAGGGTTAACAAGGTGACAACTTTCACGATTCGTATGAATCAGATGGACTAAGAGAACAACAGATTAAAATCAAAACGCATTCCAATGAAGGAGATTGTACTAAATAAGTATTTGCTTGTTTCTTTCAGCATGATTTATTTTGTTACTTGTTAAACAGCTGTGGCAACATTAGATTTGAATGGTGCAGTAGGGATGAAGATGTAGACTGATTTGCACTTTATTTTCTAACCTTTTTGGCGAGGATGGGAAATGGAAACTCCTTGGTCTGAACGAGACACTCCAACCTCACGGCATGGCCAAAGATCACTAAAACTACCACTAAAGAACGGCACATTTCGAATATCTGATGTGTAATAGAATCAATAGTGAAAGGATGCTGGTCGCTCAGTGGTTAAGGCATTGGGTTCTGGCCCAGAAGACAATGAAGTTCAAATCCCACCACAAGGCTGCCACTAGGGGGAGCCCTTGAGCAAGGCTCTTAACCCTCTTTGCTCAGGTGCAAGTCGCTCTGGATAAGGGCGTCTACCAAATGCCAAAAATGTAGAGTCCGATATTAATTCTGTCTATGATGAACTCATAAAACCAATATCTGTAGAACTTTATAACACTTCACATTCTCCACTACTAATTTTCACTTTCACATCTACAGAACCACAGGGACAGTGTAATGTGACAGAACCACACAGACAGTTTTTGAGAATAGTCAAGTCTAGGAAGGGGTCATAAACATGACAAGGTCTTCGCAGAAACAAATAAACAACAACATCTCAGACCTTTGAAAAGGTTTTACGTGTTCTGTGAGCAGAAGTGAAAGTGTGTCCTAGAAATAAGAGAGAGGGAGACCTCTGGTGGTGGTGATCGCACTTACATTCGGAGTATTAAGCACCTTTGCTGAGGTTAAAGGATCTTACTCAAGGGTCGAGAAAAGGCAGTGTTGGTGGGACTGGGATTTAAACCCGTTACTTTCCAATCCAGAGTCCAAAGCTTTAGACCTCGAGCTATCACTTCCCTATGGAGGTCTTATTCATCTCCCTACGCCCGTGATGATTCTTACAACAAGGAAAATAATTCACCTAGCAGGTGATGCATTAATGTACGTCATATTTAACGTTTAATATTAGTTGACGATGAAAAATAAGAAAATTGTTAGGGGTGGATTTGGCTTTTTTGGGTCTGTTCTCTGAGACTCCTGCTTATAAAACATTAAACAGTAATAATTAGAGGGTACTAATTCTTGTTATATATAATTTGGTATTACACACCAAGTTAAATTGTTCATATAAATAGTATATTTGCTGGTATAATTGTACCCTGAAATGAATACAGAATTTTAAGGTATAACATCATACACCACTGGCAAAGCAATAAAACTGCTCCTAATGAAATGTTCATAAGCAGTGTTGACGGTTAAAACGGATATATATACGTTCACAACGCATTTATAACATCTCAACTTTATAACCCTATAAAAGTCCCTTGAATACCGACCGCAGCATTAATGATAACCTGCTGCGGAGAATATTCGGAATATTGCCGTCATGTTGGTGCACTGAATTGGATTGAAACCGCATTTGCTCACCGTGTCCTCCTGCTAACGTTCACAGCCGAACCCGTCGTCTCGCTCGGTCATGACCCTTCCTGTGTGTGGGAGTTGTGGCCTACTGAACGCTCCCATGATCATCTGGAGGCGACTGTTGCACTGACCTGTGAAGCAGAGTGACTATACGCTTTGTAATTTAGGGCTGTTCCCTAAACCTTTAGAAATAAATAAGCAATATATGAATTTATTACAGGGGCACGGAGGCGTAATGATGAGCATGGTCGCCTCACACCGCCAAGATCCGGGTTCGATTCCCGTCTCGGCCATGTGTGTGTCGAGTTTGTGCATGTTCTCCCCGTGCCTCAGGGGGGTTTTCTCCGGGTTCTCCGGTTTCCACCCGGTCCAAAAACATGCACGGTAGGTTGATTGGCACCTCGGAAAATTGTCCCTAGTGTATGAGTGTGTATGTGTGTGTGTGTGTGTGTGCCCTGCGATGGGTTGGCATTCCATCCAGGGAGTATCCTGCCTTAATGCCCATAGACGCCTGAGATAGACAGAGACTCCCCGTGACCCGAGGGAAGATCGGATAAAGCGCTAGAAGATGAATGAATGAATGAATTTATTACTGTGCATTATAATAATTATCAATGTGTATTATTTTTTCTAAAAATCACATTTAAATCTCTTTACATAACGACATTACAATTTGTAGAAATTCACAGATATGAAAAGGAAATAAAAATATATTGAAGAAAACCTGAACGCCACTGTGTAAAAGGTTACTTTAGTACTTCTTGTGCATTTTATTCCAAATGTACTTACTAGTGAACCACAAAACCAATCACGACTGACATGGAAAAAGAGGGATATACATGCCCAGCACACAATCCATAGCGTTAAACCACAAATAACCACTAGAGGGCTCCCTTTCCAAAACTTTCACACAAACACAATGCATAACTCGACATTAATGAATACTTGATGTGATGTCTGTTAATTAAAATGTCAAGTGATATAGTTGGCTTAAACAGTGTAACCGTAAGGACCCAATAATGATGTTTTGACATTACCATGTAAAAGGTCTGTCCTGTTCTGTCCAAAGCTGATGGCCAGGACGTCATGACCAGGCGCTTCTTATCTCCAATATCTCCAACTCTTTGCTCCACATTAGTACAGAAAGTTGCCTGAAGAGCTTTGGCATTTAATGGACATCCATTTTTGCACCCAAGCCAAGGAGGGTTATCTTTCTATTCTCATGCAGCTTTTTCTCACGACATAAATCTTAATATATTCATAACAGTAACATGTGGGGCCTTAGATCAGGGCTAGCATAATCCCCCCCCCCCCCCCCCCCCATGTCTATTTACTTGGTATTTGTGGTTCTTTATGGTTTGCATGAAAAGATCCTACATTAAATAAAACGCAACATATATAGCGACCCTACCTCCACTTTATATAATATATATATATAATTGTCTTCTAGCAGTTGAGCTGATAAATTATTGCATTTTCAGGGTTCTAACACGAACATGTTCATAATCATAAAAAGAAGGGGTTTTTTTCCCCCCCTTACTTCCTTTTGCGTCTTCCTTTTTGTTCTTCGTGAAAATGTGAAGTGGTGTGATGGAGTGAGAATACGTGATGAAATTAAAATAAGAATCACATTTCATCTGGATCAATAGCTACGTTTCCATTACAAACTTGTGTCAAATTTTTGCGATATTTCCAAAACGTCGATATATATATATATATACATACATATATACACATATATATACACTTTTTATTTACTGGTGAATCGTAGGTTGCTAAAACATGAGCCAAGCACATGAATAAATACATCTGCGACTTGTATTTATTGCTCAAATCACTTTGAGGGCTGCTTTGTTTCATATTCAGGATGTTTTCTGTACATTGAGAAGGAAAGAAAGAGAAAAAAAAAAAAAACACCTCTTAGTCTTAGGGTTAAAAGGGTTAAGCGTAACGCACTGTATGGGGACTTTTTGTCCACTGCCCTACACCGAATGCCATGTTTAACATTTCACGTTTCTTGCGTTTTCAGGAGACTCTTTGCACCTTGCTGTAGATCCGAGATGAATCTTCATCTGCTTCGTCCGCCACAAGCCTGTCGAACAAAAACCCAATATCTTTACATTTCAGTCCAGTCGCATATCGATTGAGACAAATCTACTCAAATGCTGTTGTTGGAGCGGCAACGGTTTGCTCACTGGGCGGCAGTGGCGCTCCCGTGAACGTTCACAGCAGCATACTGAACAACCTCTTCGTCTGTGGGGTCTGGAGGGAATCCGCATGACCAAGACCCTACCTGTGTGTCGGAGGGTTTAAAGACAACACTGGAATAAGCAACGTTCTCCTGATCGTCTGAGACCAGTCTCCCTCTGCGGTTCAAGGACAGGATACTGGCATATACCGGTGCAGACTGAAGCTGACGGGGGGAAAAAAAAGGAATAAAATTGATATTTGAACACGTTAGATAAGCAAAGAATGTCGTGCCATTCTCCCAGGCTCACCTCTCCACTCTGATCGTTATTGCTGGGGCCATTCATTGAGCTTGAGTGCCTTTTCCTGAACAACAACAACAACAGCGTTCAAACTGAATCAATGTTCAATCCAATTCCGTATGCATGTTTTTTTACATACCACAACCACAGAGCTCCTAGGAGAAGTGTTACTGCCAGAAACACACCCAGACCCACCATGCTGAACTTTAACCCTTCCAAGGAACCTTCACAAATCAACAACATGAGAGTTGGTTTTATATACACACACACACACACACACACACACTTTTAGAAATGTATTACACTATACTTACCGGTCATGTCCAGGTGTACGGGGGTGGAGTTGTGACGTCCCAGTTGGTTGGTAGCAGTGCAGTAGTAGAGTCCACTGTCCTGGGAGCTGATGTTGCTGATGCTATAATTCTGTTCTTGGGTCAGCAGTGTGTCTGTCGATGATCTCTGTTTAAACCAGGAGAAGGTCAGAACAGGAGGGTTTGCATCACTGCTACAGCTCAGAGTCACCGAATCCCCCTTCACTGGGAGTCCGGATGGAAGAACCGCTGCTCTGGTGTTCTTCGGGGAATCTGATAGGAAATGAATAAGTGTGAATGAACTGGTTCAGGATCAGGATTTGGAGACTGAAGATCTACACTCACACACTGGAGGAGATCGGACATCGTCATGGCCTTTAACAGCACAGCTGTAAGTGACGTCACCACCGACTGCTGTTACAGAACAGGAAGCGGATTTACACTCGGACACGCGCTCTCCGTTCTTGTACCAGATGTACGTGGGGTCGTTCGACAGAGTGCAGGTGGTGTTACAGCTCAGCGTCATGTTCTGTTCACTCCGGTCCGATACTGTGACCGTCAGATCTGCAAATGATAGAAATTGTTAGTTTTTACATTTGTTAACTTTATTAAGTAAGTATATAACTTGTACATTACCTGTAACAGACAGAGAGACTCCAGGTTCTCCAGTGTAATCACCTCCATCAGTGTCTAATCTGAATGTGTATATCCGAGCGTCCGTCTCCGTCAGGTTCCTGATTCTCATACTACAGTTATTCCGGGAGTTGCACGCGTACCGCACTCGACCCTGATCCTCCATCACGCCCTCACCACCAGACTGCTTCTTAACAAACCAGAACCTGTTTGTGACTTTGTGATCCTCAGGGAAGGTGGAATAACTGTACAAGTCCACTGACGAGCCAATCGGAGCGCAGATCGTCAGGGTGGCGTATTTCACACTCCACAAAGTGACCGCTGGAAGTTGGAAAGACAGGAATTTCGCTTCAGTAAAGCAATACATTTCTCTTAGCGTCACTCCGTCATGAATCCGTGCCTGTGAGTTTATTGTACAGCTCCGACACAAGCAGTGCTGGGAAGGTTATGTTGTAATAGATTACGGATGACATATGACCCTATTCAAAATGTAATATGTAGTTTTCAATTCCTTTATAACATTAAAGTAACGGATTACATTTGATAACCTTTAAACACTATAATGTTAACTTAAAGTGCCACCTAGTGGACAAATAAAAGTAAACCTTTTATAATTATTATTCATTATTCAAATCACGTTTCGGTTTGGAAATCATGCCGTAAAATCTAAAGCATTGATTTTACATGAAAATGTTCAGCTGTTCACCTTATTTGTAACAAGTAACAGTAATTTGAGGAAGAAATGTAATTAAATTACAGTTACATGTAATTAACTAGTTACTCCACAACACTATACATGCATTCATTCATTCATCTTCTAGCGCTTTATCCGATCTTCCCTCGGGTCACGGGGAGTCTGTGTCTATCTCAGGCGTCTATGGGCATTAAGGCAGGATACACCCTAGATGGAATGCCAACCAATCACACACACACACACACACACACACACACACACACACACACACACACACACACACACACACACACACACACACACACACATTCATACACTAGGGACAATTTCGTGCATATTTTTGGACTGGGGAGGAAACCAGAGAACCCGGAGAAAAACCCCCTGAGGCACGGGGAGAACATGCACAAACTCCACACACACATGGCCGAGACGGGAATCGAACCCGGAACACTATACATTATTGAATAAAATGCAAATGGGATTCTTACAGGCAGCAGGAGAAGGAAGATCCTCGTGTCCTCGTACAGCGCAGGAGTATCTGCCTGTATCCTTAGCGTCATACAGATACAGATCTTTTATGTCCTGGTTATCAACACGCCGTCCGTTCTTGTACCAGATGTACGTGGGGTTGTCGGACAGAGTGCAGTTGGTGATGCAGCTCAGCTTTTTAAACCCCTCGCCCAAGTTTGACACTGTAACCTTCAGATCTGCAAATAAACGTAGTGGCCAATCATGAAGTTTCAAAAAAGGTATTACGCAAACTGGGGTGACGTTACCTGTAACGGACAGCGAGACTCCGGGTTCACCCTTGTATCTGTCTGCATCGGTGTAGAATCGGAAGGTGTATATTCGAGCGTCCGTCTCCCTCAGGTTACGGATTCTCAGACTACAGTTATTCTGGGAGGTCCTTGTGTACTGCACGCGTCCCCGATACTCCTCATCACCTTTCATATCTACCTCCTCACCATCACCCTGTTCTGCAACGAACCAGAACACCTTTGTGACCTTGTGATCATCAGGGAAGGTGTAATAACTGTAGACGTTCACCGACGAGCCGCTTAGAGAGCAGACAGTCGGGGTCGAGTAAGTGACACTCCAGCAGCTCTTCTTATCAAAGACACCTGAAGCAAGACAAAATCCAAACGCAACAATCATCCTCTAGCACAGGGATCACCAACCTTTTTGTAACTGAGAGCTACTACATGGACACCGAGTCATATAAAGGGCTACCAGTTTGAAATACTCCTCTGAAATAACAAATTTACCTTTAGTTATATATTATTATTATTATTATTAATGATACTCATTTATCTATGTAAATACACTTGACAGTGACTATCAACAACGAATTAACTACATTTTACATTATAGACGCATCTCACTGATGAGTTGTGCACTTTTTATAGCAAGCCTGAGAGCTACTCATGTGCTCCTTGGGGGCTACCTGGTGCCCACGGGCACCACGTTGGTGACCCCTGCTCTAGCACATGTCAAACACGAGGCCTGTAGAAAGAGGGGGGGGATTTCTGTGGCCCGAGAGAGCTTAAAAGGTGTACGGTTGTCTTAAAATAAGGCTTTAAAGCGTTGGCGACTACGTCACCATACCGGTATACCACCACTAGGGTGCAGTGCATCCCTCGTCTGCGATTTTTTTCCCGCGAAAATGCACATATTGATGCAGACGGAAGAAAGATGTGAAAGTGAATACATGTTTGTGCTTCAAAGGGAAAGGGGGGGGGGTGTCATGAGGCGGTGTCGCTCATCAAACACTATATACCGTCTTATAATGCCTTGCGACAATGAGTTTCACACCTCTGATCTAAAGCATCACTAATGGCTGGTGTGAGATTATGGTAGAGCGAGCGTGGTTTAACGCGAGTTCTTACACACGGCGGGAGAGCGAAGCTCCTCACGTCCCTTTACAGCACACGAGTAGCTGCCTGCGCCCGTACTGCGGTACAAATCCAGTTCATTTTGATACGGCTCGGGAACACGTCGTCCGTTCTTGTACCAGATGTAAGAGGGGTTGCGAGACAGAGTGCAGTTGGCGGAGCAGCTCAGCTTTTTAGTCCAATCATGCAAACCCGATACAATTACTTTCAAATCTGCAAATAATACATGTGTTTAGAATTCAGGTTCGTTTGTATAAACTTATTGATTTATAGAAACTGCACTTTCCTGAAATGTACCGTGTGTGTGTTACCTGTAACAGTGAGATGAACTCCAGATGGCGCTGTTCTCCAGTCACTGCTCCGTGTTTTATATCTGAAGTTATAAACGCCACCGTCCTTCAGTCTCACATTGCTGATCGTCAGCGCACAATCAGAGCTGTGTGTGCTTACAGACACTCGTCCTGAGTATTGTGGGTCTTTTCTCAGGTCTTCTGGTTCTTCTTCAGTGCTCTGGACTCGATGCCACTCTCTCTTTGTGACGCTGGAGTGATCAGGTTTTGTAAATGTACAGGGGATTTTTACTGTGGATCCAGTAACAGCACAGAAAGTCTGAGAGGAGAAAGTTACTCTGTGCTGAGCTCGAACTCCTGCAACACACACACACACACACACACACACACACACACACACACCCACACACACACACACGTGACCGAGAAATGTAACCACAGATTTAATCATTGCTTCTCTTGAAATTCTCAGTCACAAATATAGACTCTGGTTTTATGAAATAAACAAAACAGGTGCAAATTATTTAATACAATATTCATTCAAGGTACATTTAGGGCAGCTAAATTACTACTTTTTACTGAAATACATGTCGGAATCAAGTCGGAGTCAAGTCGCATTTATTGTCATTTCATTCACATATATAGATGACGTGGTAAACAGTGAGACGGTAAACATGGTGCTACACAGCTGAGGCCTTGACCAAGTTGCTCAAGCCACATAAAGTGCATAGTGTGCAAACCGTGCAGGACACAAGACAGTGTGTATATGTATATGTATGTATATATATATATATATATATATATATATATATATATATATATATATATATATATATATATATATATATATATATATATATATATATAAATATTTCCAAACTCACAGATATGTCATTTTTTTTCTGGACCGTTGCGTTAGTGACAGAGACGGACGGTAAAACAGTAGAGTGGTTCATTACCTGTCAGTAACATGAGGATTCCTGCTACTGGAACAGTTCTCAACATTCTGTAAAGGCACAGTGACATCAAGCTCCAGAGACTTGAGAACCTAAATGTAATTTAGTCCAAAGAAATATCCTTTAAAATGCGAAATATCTTTTAATGCATCAACTTCCTATTTCCAAGTTCTTCTTACTGCACTGTCAGTTACAAGCTTCTTTTTGACACTCGTAAGAAAGAAGAGGAAGAAAGCAAGAGCCTGCTGTACAGCTTTGTGGTCATCATACCACTTGCCTTGGTTTAGTCTCCTCCTCCTCCTTTCTTAATATGCAGAAATTCGGTATAAAGGGCCATTGCCATTGCTGTAAACACAATAAATGCCTGTACTGAATAAACAAACCAGGGGCGAACTACTGCAGCTCCAGACAATGTATTCCACTACAGCTCCAGCCGTGACCCACATAAGAAACATCAATAATAAACTTGCAATATTATTTAGGAAAACAGCGGCATTTTACTCACCAAAAAAATCGGATTGTTTGTAAACAAAATCCATCCTCCTCTCTTTCCTCAAAAGCAGTTGCTAACGTGAAAGAGGCGGAACAAATCCTGTCAAATGTCCGGCTTTGCTTGAAAAGTCCGACTTGAAAGTAAATCTGCCACTTATTCTGTTTTATCTTCTCCTTCAGCCTTTAGGGGGCGACAAATAGCTAAATTAGACCCAATCTAGACTATCCAATCAACGGATCTGAATACGGTGATGTCACCATACGCCTGCTAGAGGGCGCTGGTGACCCCAACTCAAAATCTGATTGGTTGAAGCAGCAGTTTCATCAGCATGTATTCTGTGTTAGAGGCGCTGCAGGATGGATTGTGAAGGCCTACGGGACAGACTTCTCTGACTTTATCTGCCTGGCAACAAATGATGAATGCTGATTGGTTTAAATGCTTTAATATGAAAATACATGTCTGGAAGCTGCACAAGCGTCGGAAAAGCAACGACATTTGCATATGGCGGATATGAAAGGAAGCGAATAGACCATTTGGAATTATTGAATAAAGTACTGATGGACAAAATAGAAGTAATATCCGTTTGTGATTCAGATATTTCTTAGGCCAGCAGAGAAGGCCTTGCAGGCCCTGACGGCTCGCCATTGTCAGAACAAAGGTCTGAATTTGTCAAGATTAAAGGGCGTGACCTAGCAACCAATCAGCAAGCAACTAGATTAGCATACAGTTCTTTAGTATCACGCATAGAAACCTCCTGGATTTCAACAGCAGCCAATGAGAACCATGCCGTCATCCCAGTAAAATGCCTTACAAGACTGTGCCTAGCCATGAAACATTACAAGTCTTTAGGACTGCCAGGAAAAATGAGAAAAGATAGTACTTCACATATCCTGAAAAAGTACAGATTCTGTGGTTTTAATAACTTTGATAAAAGTTGAAGTACTGACTCATTTTTCTTTTCTTTTTTTTTAAACTCTGAAATGACAAAACGTACAAAGTACCCATTTCCTAGGACGTCTTTTAGTGTCACGCATCATATCGATATATTCATATAATACGCCATTTCAAATTTTGTTCCCTAATAAATGTATCCAGGCTAAACGTCTAGCATATAACACACAAGCAGATAAAAGGTGAAGATAATGTGATCAGGAATGTCTCTGTGTGAAAGTAATACCATAAACATTTACTAAAGTACTTTCTACTTCCCACCTCTGACTTTCTCGTCCAAGAGATATAACCTCAAAGAAAAAGGGGGGGGGGGGGGGGGGGGGGGGGGAGAAAACGTTATATTAAAGTGTATTTTGCGCTCTGTTGACGAAAGACAATTCCAGGTTAATCAGAGGATGAAGGGCAAGTTTTGTACAAAATAAATCAATAAAATCAGCAATAAAACATTGTATAGTCGTGTATTTATACAGAGGCACAGCTCTAATATCCGGGTCCATCTCACCTACACGGCCGAGAGGGAAATTTGGAACACAAGGTAAAATGAAACATCGGAGCAGTGATGCAATAGTCGCCCCAGCTTTCTACACCACATGTAATCTCTTATTAAAATGAGTTTGTTTTAGGAAATAAATGTATGGTGAAGCAGGTACCGTACACTTACAGTTAATCAGAAGGATGCAGAATGGACCGAAGTGTCACTGGCTGGACGTTGAACACACTAATGGTGGGGAAATGAGAGATTAAATAATCGAATATAGTATTTATGATATACACACACAGGAAGGCTGTATACTTACTTGCAGTGCGTCGTAGTCATGGGACATATTCTGTAGGTGCAGTGCTGTGTACGCGTCATCCCCAGTAACTTTATGTAGAGTTTAGATAGTGATATAAAAACACAAAGTGAAAAGTTCTCTCGGTACATGAACGTGTGCATCTCTCGTTGCTCCTCTCTTCCTCCTGTTCAGACAGACAAGGCGGTTTTCGTTCAGCTAACGCTTCACACCGATTATTTTACACGGTACAAATTAGCTGTAGTGATAAGTGATTTCATTCACTCACGAAATGCAGAGAACGCCAATGCAAAGTGGGAGAAGCAGAGCAGTAACCGCGAGTACAAAAGCTCCCCGTGCAGCATACGACATGCACACCTTATCTGAAGGAGCTAAAGTAAAGGCTGATCTCAGTACAGAGGCACAATATTCATTCATTTTCTACCGCTTTATCCGATCTTCCCTCGGGTCACGGGGAGTCTGTGCCTATCTCAGGAGTCTATGGGTATTAAGGCAGGATACACCCTGGATGGAATGCCAACCCATCGCAGGGCACACACACACACACACACACACACACACACACACATTCATACACTAGGGACAATTTTCCAAGGTGCCAATCAACCTACCATGCATGTTTTTGGACGGTTGGGGGAAACCGGAGAACCCGGAGAAAAACCCCCTGAGGCACGGGGAGAACATGCAAACTCCACACACACACATGACCGAGACGGGAAACGAACCCGGACCCTGGCGGTATGAGGCGAACGTGCTAACCGATACGCCACCGTGCCCCAGGCACAATATTATTCAATGAAATATTAATTCAATATTTCATCAATATTGAATGAATTGATGAAACGAATCAAGTCCTGAGAAACATGTAAAAAAAAAAAACTGAAAATTAATATTAGTTTGCATTTAAAGTTTTCCTCATACAATATTTACACAATTTATACATTTTAATGACATGCTCTTTATATACTTGTACATGTGTGTGTACACACACACACACACACACACGCACGCATACATATTTACATTTACATTACATTTGCGGTATTTAGCAGACGCCCTTATCAAGGGCAACGTACAGGAAGTGCTTTAGGTCTCACTCTAAGGATAAGATTTAGTCAAGAAACGTAAATACAAACTTAAGCACACGAGGATAGACAGTTGCCTTTTTTCTTTTTCCTTTCCTGGACAGAAGGAGATAAAAGAGAATAAAAGGAATGTTAGGATAGGTGTTGTTGGAATAGTGCCTTGTGAAAGTATTCGGCCCCCTTGATCTTTGTGACCTTTTGCCACATTTCAGGCTTCAAACATAAAGATATAAGAAATATTTTTTGTGAAAAATGTGCAAAATGATTCAGCCCCCTTTACTTTCAGTGCAGCAAACTCTCTCCACAAGTTCAGTGAGGATCTCTGAATGATCCAATGTTGACCCAAATGACTAATGATGATAAATAGAATCCACCTGTGTGTAATCAAGTCTCCATATAAATGCACCTGCACTGTGATAGTCTCAGAGGTCCATTTATAGCGCAGAGAGCACCAGGAAGAGCAAGGAACACACCAGGCAGGTCCGAGATACTGTTGTGGAGAAGTTTAAAGCCGGATGTAGATCCGAAAAGATTTCCCAAGCTCTAAACATCCCAAGGAGCACTGTGCAAGCGATAATACTGAAATGGAAGGCGTATCAGACCACTGCAAATCTACCAAGACCTGGCCGCCCTTCTAAACTTTCAGTTCATACGAGGAGAAGAATGATCAGAGATGCAGCCAAGAGGCCCATGATCACTCTGGATGAACTGCAGAGATCTACAGCTGAGGTGGGAGACTCAACAATCAGTCGTATACTGCACAAATCTGGCCTTCATGGAAGTGTGGCAAGAAGAAAGCCATTTCTTAAAGATATCCATAAAAAGTGTCGTTTAAAGTTTGCCACAAGCCACCTGGGAGACACACCAAACATGTGGAAGAAGGTGCTCTGCTCAGATGAGACCAAAATCCAATTTTTTTGGCAACAATGCAAAGTGTTATGTTTGGCGTGAAAGCAATGCAGCTCATCACCCTGAATACACCATCCCCACTGTCAAACATGGTGGTGGCAGCATCATGGTTTGGGCCTGCTTTTCTTCAGCAGGGACAGGGAAGATGGTTCAAATTGATGGGAAGATGAATGGAGCCAAATACAGGACCATTCTGGAAGAAAACCTGATGGAGTCTGCAAAAGACCTGAGACTGGGACGGAGATTTGTCTTCCGACAAGACAACGATCCAAAACATAAAGCAAAATCGACAATGGAATGGTTCACAAATAAACATATCCAGGTGTTGGAACGGCCAAGTCAAAGTCCAGACCTGAATCCAATCCAGAATCTGTGGAAAGAACTGAAAACTAATGGTCACAAACGCTCTCCATCCAACCTCACTGAGCTTCAGCTGTTCTGCAAGGAGGAATGGGCAAAAATTTCAGTCTCTCAATGTGCAAAACTGATAAAGACATTCCACAAGCCACTTATAGCTCTAATCGCAGCAAAAGGTGGCGCTAGAAAGTATTAACTTGAGGGGGCTGAATAATTTTGCATGCCCAAATTTTCCGTTTTTTTATTTGTTAAAAAAGTTCATATGTTAAAAAAATGAATTCCGTTCCACTTATTGTTGATTCTTCACAAAAAAATTACAGTCTTATATCTTTATGTTTGAAACCTGAAATGTGGCAAAAGGTCACAAAGTTCAAGGGGGCCGAATACTTTTCACAAGGCACCACAAACACACACACACCTATCTATATCTATATTGGCGTATAGACATATACACACACACACACACACACACTACTGAATACCGATAACAACAAATAAACTGATAAGCAGATAAAAAAAAATTTGCTAAATTACTACTTTTTACTTAAAAACATGTCAAACCCCAAACTTTTTATCTCTCTCTCTCTCTCTCTCTCTCTCTCTCTCTCTCTCTCTCTCTCTCGCTCTCTATATATATATATATATATATATATATATATATATATATATATATATATATTTATTTATTTATTTAGTTTTTTTTACTCAAGTGTAAGAGTATACCAGAGGTATTTTGAGTTATATTAAAAGCAGTAGTATTGGTTCTTCTACTCAAGTAGCATTTATTGTCATTTCAGCCACATATAAGGCAAACCGCACAGAATAAAATATGCAAAACACAAATTAGCGGCGACACGTAAACCTACTGTATAATGTATTCATTCATTCATTCGTTTTCTACCGCTTTATCCGATCTTCCCTCGGGTCACGGGGAGCCTGTGCCTATCTCGGGTGTCTATGGGCATTAATGCAGGATACACCCTGGATGGAATGCCAACCCATCGCAGGACACACACACATTCATACACTAGGGACAATTTTTCCAAGGTGCCAATCAACATACCGTGCATGTTTTTGGACCGGGGGAGGAAACCGGAGAACGCGGAGAAAAAACCCCTGAGGCACGGGGAGAACATGCAAACTCCACACACACATGACCGAGACGGGAATCGAACCCGGACCCTGGCGGTGTGAGGGGAACGTGCTAACCACTACGCCACCGTGCCCGTATAATGTATTAAAAAGGTGAAATATAAACAAGAGTGAAAATACAATAATGTGTAAAATATAGATAGAGCAGAATGGTAAAGGACGGGGTTATTATTAGCACCTGAAGTGCACTTAGAACCCCAACAGCTGGATTCCATAATGTATAACAATATGACAATCATATAATAAACTATGAGAGACATGATTCTATAACAAACGTTCTTTCATGCACCCAAAAACATGGATATAATGAGTGCAATAGGAGAAAAAAAAAAAAAAAAAAAAAAAAAAAAGAATCTGAAGTTTCTCATTGTCAGACCCAAACCCAAAGTGAATCAAATTCATAAAATATATATATATTTTTTCAAATAAATAAATGAGATATCAGGGAGTTTTTCCTGGACCGTTGCATTAGTGACAGTAAGTAGAGAGTAAAACAGTAAAAGGAACGCTCATTACCTGTCAGTAACATGAGGATTACTGCTACTGGAACAATTCTCAACATTCTCAACAAAGACACAAAGAATCCACCAAATGTAATTTAACATAAAAAAAAATCCTTTAAAACGCAAAATATCGTTTAACGCATCATAAGTTACGATCTTCTTTTCGAAGTAAAGAACAGGAAGAAAACGAGTGCACTTGGGAGTACAACCGTGTGCTTATCATACAACTTTGTTTAGTCTCCTCCCCTTTTTACAACTGATAAAATGTCCATTTATTACTTCATGTTTTAAGTGTCGATTCTAGTGAACAAATTACTAAATTAACAATTTAAAAAAAATAAAAAAGTGTGTTTATGGGAAATATCAGAATAAAAGGTCTGAATATTTAAAAATTAAAAGGTCATGTACCTGTAAATAAATAAGCAACCAACTAGATTAGCATACAATTGCTTATCACCGTAGCAACCTCCTGGATTTTAATAGCAGCCAATGAGAAACATCCAGTGAAATAGTGATTTTCATTTATTATTATTATTATTATTATTATTATTATTAATAATAGCAAGAGAGGTGTATACAAAGGGTTGAAATACATACAAGTCATGGATCAATATAGCATAGTTAGGCACATAATGCATTTGAATAGTAATCCCTTTCAGCTACTTAATCTTTATAAAAAAAATAAAAAAAAACAACAAAAAAAATGTATTTAGTAAACACGTTCTCTGAATTACCTGAAAGACATACTAAACATTATGCAAAATAGTGCTTTGTGTTACCTGGAAGTCAGACGAACTCCAGGTGGCGCTGTTTTCCAGGCGCTGCTGCGTTTCAAATATGAAGTCTCAAACACCAGTGTCACTCAAACTCACATTGCTTATTATTATCAGTCCCAAAACCCAGAGAAAAAGTGAATTTTAAAAGAAAATATTACAAAAATATTTCCAAACACGGATGAGGCGTTTTTCTGGCCCGTTGCACGAGTGACAGAAAAACAGTAGTGGATAGACATGAATAATTGACCTTGGTCAGATCACGAGGGCTGCTCATTATATTATTCCCTAAAATATCCTTTTTAAATAACAAAAGCGATGTTTTACATTTGGCCAACTTGATCAGAAGACTAAGAGTGACACAACCATAGCATTGTGTCATGACATCA
>JACRUU010000012.1:5266998-5309498 GCA_030449085.1 Kryptopterus vitreolus
ACAACAACAAAAAACAAATATGCCGTGTTTTTTTACACTTCGTATTCGAGCCGAGACAGCAAGCTAACCCGAACACGGGTTACTAAAGTTGTTTTTATTTATCCTTTAATTACTCCGTGTGCGCGGGAAGATGCTGCAGTTAGGGGACGGTGTGACCTGCTTCTCGGCCCTGTTCGTGCTCGTGTTGTTCGGCACCAGGAGCGTCGTGTGCTCCGTCGGCCTCACTGCGGTCCTCTACGTCTTCCTGGTCGCCTTCCGCTTTCCGCAAGTCCCCGTGAGCCGCTCCAGGCAGGTGCTGCGGCCGGCTAGGCTCGCCCTCGGTGGCGTGTCGGCGGTGGCGCACCGAGCCGGGGCTTACGACGCACCCGAGAACACCATAGCAGCAATAAGAGCTGTGAGTTGTTTTTTTAATCTATCTATCTATCTATCTATCTATCTATCTATCTATCTATCTATCTATCTATCTATTTATTTATTTATTTGTGCATGTATTATTATTATTATTTTATTTAAACGCACCAGAAGTAGTTTTATTCTTTCCTTCTCAGCAGGTGTTCATTCCAACTAAGCA
Source organism: Kryptopterus vitreolus (assembly GCA_030449085.1). Classification (NCBI taxonomy): domain Eukaryota; kingdom Metazoa; phylum Chordata; class Actinopteri; order Siluriformes; family Siluridae; genus Kryptopterus; species Kryptopterus vitreolus. The sequence continues at coordinate 5,267,570 of JACRUU010000012.1, forward strand.
AGTCCGTATCAGATCCATTCATTCATTCATTCATCACGGGGAGTCTGTGCCTATCTCAGGCGTCTATGGGCATTAAGGCAGGATACACCCTGGATGGAATGACAAGCCATCACACACACACTCATTCATTCATACACTGGGGACAATTTTCCAAGGTCCCAATGCTACCGTGCATGTTTTTGAACCGGGCGGAGGAAACCGGAGAACCCAGACAAAAAAAACCCCCTGAGGCACAGGGAGAACATGCACCTACTCCACACGCACATGGCCGAGCCGGGAATCGAACCCGGACCCTGGCGGTGTGAGACGAACGTGCTAACCACTAAACCACCGGGCCCAGATCCATTCATTCCTGTTTAAATCTAATGAGTTCCCATTTCCAATCATTACCAGGCGTGGCCCATGATTGGTTGGAATGAAAAGCTGCACCCACACCGTCTACCGTCTGCCCTTTCATTAGACAGCTGTGTGACCTAGAGGGTATCAATTTGCGAATAGGGAACGCCCCTATATTTCCCCAAACCACGCCCAGCAAACGCGCACCATCTAATCCAGGGGCGTCAAACTCCGTTCCTGGAGGGCCGCAGCCCTGCTCCAACGTAAATACCATGTAGTTTTCAAATTAGCCTTAATTAGACTTGATTAGTTGGATCAGGTGTTTTTTAATTATGGTTGGAGCTAAACTCTGCAGGGCTGCGCTCCCCCAGGAACGTAGTTTGACACCCCTGATCGTCGAATTCCCTTTCCCTGCAAATTGAATGCTTTTGATTTAACACACTGTTTGCACTTACAGCATTTGGCAGATGCCCATATCAAGATTGACTTCCTGTTATCTCAATTATACAACCAAGCAGTTAAGGGCCTTGCTCTGGGGGCCCAGCATGGTGGAGGTGAGATTTGACCGTATGACTTTCTAAATCACAAGTCCAATGTCTTAAGCACCGATTTGCCCTGAATCTCACCCTCAACCTATTTGGGATCATGAGAACAAGATCAACTAATTCTACTAGCCAAATCCTGAAAGCGTGGGGCACGGTGGTTTAGTGGTTAGCACGTTCACCTCACACCGCCAGGGTCCAGGTTCGATTCCCGTCTCGGCCATGTGTGTGTGGAGTTTGTGCATGTTCTCCCCCGTGCCTCAGGGGGTTTTTCTCCGGGTTCTCCGGTTTCCTCCCCCGGTCCAAAAACATGCACGGTAGGTTGATTGGCATCTTGGAAAATTGTCCCCAGTGTATGAATGAATGAGTGTGTGTGTGATGGCTTGTCATTCCATCCAGGGTGTATCCTGCCTTAATGCCCATAGACGCCTGAGATGGACACAGACTCCCTGTGACCCGAGGGAAGATTGGATAAAGCGGTAGAAGATGAATGAATGAATGAAATCCTGAAAGCTACACCTTATTATAAGAGATGCAGTAGAGTTGAAATTTTCCACTATAACAGAGGAATCAGATGTTCAGGCGTGTGCATACTTGTGGTGTTGCTGCACCAATAATTTAAATCACAACCAAATTCAATAATACAGACTCTGTAGGGAACGGTTCCCTCTATACCAATTTATTTATTTATTTATTTATTTGTTTTAAGCCGCCAATGTGTGTGTAAAAAACACCCTCAGGATGTCTTGTCCTTTTTTCTGATGTCCAGGCCAGTGCGAATGGAGCGACAGGAGTGGAGCTGGATTTGGAGTTCACCGCTGACGGCGTTCCCATCCTGATGCACGACGATACCGTGGACAGGACCACCAACGGCTCGGGGCCACTGAGCAAGCTGCGTTTCTCTGAGGTCAGCAAATTTGACGCCGCCGCCAAACACAGACTCAGGTAGGAGGCTCGACAAGACGAGTTGTTAGACCCTTAAACTCCTTCTTTCATCACCGTGTTGAAGTTGCAACGATTAAAAGCAATCCCTGTCCAAACCAAGCTAACAGACGGACGTGTTTATAATCTGCGAGCGGCTTTTGTTTTCTAGATGACTAACCTATAACGTCTTCCTGCAGGGACCGCTTCCGTGGCGAAAAGGTTCCCACTCTGCAGGAGGCGGTGGAGGAATGCATCAAACACCAGCTGATCATCTACTTCGATGTCAAAGGTCACCCAGATGAGGTATCATCGCCGATAAGCTGACCTATCGAACACAATGTTTCTCTTACACAATCATTCAAACCGTCATTCAAAGCGCTAGAAGATGAATGAATGAATGAATGTACCACAGATGAATACTTTTCATGTTTCTAATACTTTAACTGTAATAGATGTTATAATTATATACATTTCTCTCAAAATATCCCCCTTTGTTAAGTGATTATTTTAATATTTATTTCACTCTGGAAATTATTATTTTAATATTAATTTCTGTGTAGTATTTTTAGTGGTAGTTTTAATTGTTAAATGTGGGACGTGGCTCCTTTAAGAATTCTGTTCCGATTTCGGTTGCTTTCCATATAAACTGGTGACACGTTTAGGTTCCGTATGGCAATATACGCTAATATAGTGATCAATTCTCATACCTGTTGTGAATGCGCAGCTAGTAGGTGTAATTCGGGGAAATTTAGGAAGCGTGAGAGTATGCACGTCGCTGGTGTTTTTATTGTTAACAAAAACACATCTATCGCCTCATTTTTATTCCCTCCCAATATTATAAAGACACGGACTGAAGTTTCTTTAGTCATTTGTTCTTTGTTGTTTGTTCATTCGCCATAAAATCAGTCCCGTTAAAGCGAGTTTGCGTTAACGCGTTATTATCTATAGACAGCCCTAGTTTTTATGTATGTAACTTTGGCGAAAATTCAACGGGTTCTGCTCAGCATCAAAAGCATTTTTATCCACAAGGTGGCGGTATAAGCTCGTACACATTAAAGACTTCTATTAATGTGTCCCCCTCTCCCATTAGAAAGCAAGTTTTATAACAGCGATACTATCAGTTTTCGAAATGTGTGATTTATATGTCGAGAAATTGTAAACACGGATACCAAGCACAAAACCCATATTCTTGTCTCAGGATTGATTTTTTTTTGTTTGTTTGCTTAAACAAGACCAAACTAGCTGCCGAAATGGCGGGTGTTGAATGAATGATGAAATTTTTACACTGTATGGACAAAAGTATTGGCACTCCAAGCCATATGTGATTCTTAAGCGTTTTGTTTACCACAATTGTGTAGGAGGTCTCAGTGTGCGCCTGTGGACAGGGGTTCACCAGTTGGAGTGCGAGATCTTGAGTGTCCTGCTGTAGAGCTCTTATGTCAGCGGTGTCCACCAAACATTGTGTGTATAATGTATGTGCTTGGGAAAACTGAGGGTTTCGTTCCCGCGCTCTGCAGGCTGCAGCGGCGTTGAAGCGGCTCTACGAGAAACACCCGGTGCTCTACAACTCCAGCGTGGTGTGTTCCTTCGAGCCCAAAGTCATCTACAGGGTAACACTTCTACCCCACAGCTTAGTTTAAATAGCGAATTTATTTCCTCTGGATAAGCCAGAAACTCGCCATACAGTGGTGAGAAAGTGTTTGTCCCCTTCCTGATTTCCTTTTTTTTTTGTCAACACTAGAATGTTTCAGATCATCAAACTAATTTAAATATTAGTCAAAGATAACATGGGTAAATGTAAAAATAAAAGCAAAATAAAGAAGTGGCCAAGTCAGACCTGACTCGAATCCAGACTTGAATCCTGACTTGAATCCTTTTGATGCTTGGGTTTATTAGGTATCACACATGGCCATGTAGTTGTGGATTTTGTTTTACCGTATTAATAAAAACTCATTTTAAAAAATGCGTTTTTTTTTTTCTTTTTTAACTCATCTTTGATTTTGTATTTAAATTAGTTTGAGGATCTGAAACATTAAAGTGTGACAAAATCAGGATTCTGTATTCTACCCATGCCAGGATCTTACTTGCTTTACAGTAAAGGCATGCATCTGTCTTCCTCCAGATGAGGCAGGCGGATCCAGACGTCGTGACGGCGCTGACTCATCGCCCGTGGAGCCTGAGTCACTTCGGCGACGGGTCGCCGCGGTTCTTGTCGGCATGGAAACAGCACTGGATGCAGGTGTTGGACGTCTTGCTGGATTGGGCGCATCATCACCTGCTGTGGAAACTGTGCGGCGTGTCGGCGTTCCTGCTGCAGAAAAACTACATCTCCACGTGAGACATTTAGCAGACGCTCTTATACAAAGTGATTTACCTCATGTGTCAGTTTGCAGCCGAGTGTTAAAAGGCCCAGGAAAACACACTTTTGGTGAGTGTATTAATTTGTGTGTGTGTGTGTGTGTTAGAGACACAGTGCAGTACTGGGCGGATCGGGACGTGGAGGTTGTGGCGTGGACTGTGAACACGGCTGTGGAGAAGAACTTTTACCAGCAGCAACTGAACATCAATTACATCACAGACAGTCTGACCGAGGACTGTGAGCCACACTACTGACACACACACACACACACACACACACACACACACACACACTTTCCCATTTCAAAGCATTTCATTTCCAAAGCAAATGCATTCAGCCATAAATGATTAGTAATGTCATATTAATCAGTAAATAAAGTGAATAGTGAGGTGTTGTTTTTTAAATTAATTAATTAATTAATTAATTAATTAATTAATTAATTAATTAATTAATTAATTAATTAATTAATTATTATTTTTTTTAAAATCGGACGGTATTCAGTTAATAAGAAGAATAAAATTATTTCCCGCAGTTAACAAAAGGTGCTAGCGTCATACCGCAATCCTCTGGCAAAAATCTAGGCGAGAATTCACCACCAGGTGGCACCAAAGTTCACCAACGCGCTTTTTTCGTGTAGTCTTTACAGACCAAAAAAAAAATAAAACATTAGATTTGGTTGCAGGATACATTTACACCCCAAGGCATTATTTCTGATACACTATTTTTATTAAAGAGATCAAAAGCAAGGGTTTTTCTTTTTTGGGAGAAACTACCAAGCCCAGAGAGCGATCTTCATTCCAGGCCTGCCTGATTCGCTTCAGAGCAAATAAAAGCTCTTATGCCACAGTGCTGTCGGATCCTCGATTCAAGATGTTTAGCTACAAAAATGGCAGGTTTATACGAATATCCTGATTGGTCATTATATGGCAGATACATCAGGCCGAACTGGCACTTTATAAACAAATAAAATATTACAATGCGTCATATATTATCATTGGCGAATCACTGTAGAACAAAACTAATATAAAAATCTAGTGTGATTTTATAAGTATTTGATTTGTTGATTATTTTCCTACCACAGCATGCTCCCAAATGCATTTTTTTGGGGGGGTGCCGAACACACTTATCGCTCTCACACACACACACACACACACACACACACACCTTTTTATTTAAACAGTGCCAAAGCTTTTCCTGCACAGAACAAACGCATCACAGTAAACTCTTTATCTTTTCGGAACAATGGTGTGCGAGATGACCTGTGATTTTTCACACACACACACACACACACACACAAAACAGTTTAAATTGCTCTAATATTGTATACTTCCTACGTTAGCAGAGTTTTATTGTACTGTACGCAACAACTCAGGAACGAATGTCCATTAAAATGCGATTAAGAGAACGGGAACTTTAAGATCGAAGAAAACAACGTAGTTCATTATGGTCTTTCGTCACGGTTGATAACATTACATCGTATTTCACTTCAAATTCCATGAGATGCATGAGAAAGTAATGATTGCTTGATTTATTAGTAGCTAGGTCTTTTTTTTTTTACTGCATCAGTTTTGTAAAGCCACTTTGAGAATGCCCCTTTGTTAAAAAGCGCTATACGGAGAAAAATAATTGGATAATAGTAAAAATGAAGGTGTAAAGAAATCTAAGAGAAGATAGACCCCCCCCCGCTTTCCCACACCTCTCCCCAAGAGTCCATTATCTGAAAATCTGCAGACCATAGGTGTGTTTGGAGTTTGATTATGATGGTTGAGCAATTTGAAGTCAAATAAATCAATTCCCGTTCCAAGTGTGAACGTTTAAGCAGAAAATGCAACAATGCTGCTATTTTTTACACCCGTGTCTATGGAGACTCGGAAACCGCAGAGGAATTTTACGGATGATGATGGAAAAAGAGCTTTGTGAAAAATATCTAAAACATGAGAACAATATGAAGAGTATAAATGGATATTTACAACACGGACTAGTTTAGACTCGATGGAGGCATTTCTACAGGTGTAATGGTCAGGGGTGCATGTACTTTTGGCTGTATTTAGTGCTGAACTGAAAGAATAAACACACCCAAGTTGAAAAGAATTTGTTGGCGTATTATTGATCTTATTGATGTGGTAGTTGGGGGAGCTCAGTGGTTAAGGTATTGGACTAGAAGATCGCAGGTTAAAACACCACTACCACCAAGCTGCCACTAGTGGGAGCTGTTGAGCAAAAACCTTCAATTGCTCAGTTTTAAGTCGCTCTGGATAAGCGCGTCTGCCAAATGCTGTAAATGTAAACGTATCTCGGAATTGATCGGCTAAAAAACGATCAATCCTGGGGTTCGAGTCTGCTCGTGTAATCAGCAAGAGAGCGAGAGTTACATCATATTCTCACCCCCCCCCCAACTCTGTCAAATTCGCACGAATTTGCGTAAATTCGCACGACACACTAACGATTGTGCGTTTGTTTTTGTGTTTGACACGTTTCATTGTTTTAAGTTGACTTTTTTGGGGAGATAATAAACCAAACAAGGTCTCAACAAAATACAATAATTAATAATAAATAATACGCCGAAACAATAAATAAAAGATGAAAGTTTCAAGTTGAAAGATTCTTTTGATTTATTTTCAACAGCAACAATTAAGAGTACGCCCCCCCCCCAGGCTAGATAATCTTCTCTTCTGTCTTTAGTTTTACTGACGCGCATTAAAATAAATGAGTCAATTGGTGGGGCACGGTGATTTAGCGGTTAGCACGTTCGCCTCACACCGTCAGGATCCGGGTTCGATTCCCGTCTCGGCCATGTGTGTGTGGAGTTTGTGCATGTTCTCCCCGTGTCTCAGGGGGGTTTTCTCCGGGTTCTCCGGTTTCCTCCCCCGGTCCAAAAACATGCACGGTAGGTTGATTGGCACCTTGGAAAATTGTCCCTAGTGTGTTGTGTGTGTGTGTGTGTGTGTGTGTGTGTGTGTGTGTGTGTGTGTGTGAGAGTGTGTACTGCAATGGGTTGGCATTCCATCCAGGGTGTATCCTGCATTAATACCCAGAGATGCCTGAGATAGACACAGACTCCCAGTGACCCGAGGGAAGATCGGATATAGCGCTAGAAGATGAATGAATGAATGAACAAACGAATGAATGAATGAGTCAATTGGTCATATAGAGGTTGTGATTTGTTTCCGTAGCCACAAGAGGGCGCAATCCCACGGAAATATATAAATGAAGCCATTTTGAGGGACAGAAACTATCCAGGCGTCAGTTGCATGTTGTTTTTTAAATTATTATTATTATTGTTGTTGTTATTTTTAAAAGATCGCATGTAAAGTTTGTTTTAAAAGGTTGAATCAAAATGCAAAGCGCATGATTTACGTCTGTCGTGGATTCGCGCAGAATCTACGCAGACTTCTACGCAAGACATACGCAGACTTCTACGCATGCGCATGTTGAAAACAGCCCTATTATTTAAATGCACGTCAAAAAGCTTGCACGGGGTTGCCAGATTAATACGCCTTACTCCCCCCGTACATACACACACGATTTACGCACAACCTGCGCATACGTTTGTCCTGAGTGGAATTTTGCGCAGGTTTTGCGCAAATGCTAGTCGTATCGATGGGTTGCCAGATTGAGATTCTCTCCTATCCACATTACAGTCTGAAATGCCGTTTCCGCCACATTAAAAAAAAGGCTAAAAGTCGACTTTCTTTCTCGAAAAGTGTTTTTTTTCGCGATTGTCGCTTTATTTCTTGCAATTTTCAATATTTCGGCGCGATACACGGAAAACTTCTGCGCATGCTTATGTCACTCGCTTTTTTTTTTTTTTGCCAGACGGCTGCGCAGGGTTTGCGTAGAGACGTAAACCCCTATTACTTAATAGCGCATTAAAACCTTTCACCTACTAACCCACGCGTCTAGTGCAGGGTTGCCAGGTTGATACGATTTAGTTCTATCCCCTATATTTCAACAATATCGGGAAACATTTGGGGATATATATATATATATATATATATTATATATATATATATATATATATATATATATATATATATATATATCATTAATCTTCTCTACCGCTTTTTTATCCGACCTTCCCTCGGGTCACGGGGAAGTCTGTGTCTATCTCAGGCGTCTATGGGTATTAAGGCAGGATATACACCCTGGATGGAATGCCAACCCATCACACACACACACACACACACACACACAAGGGACAATTTTTCCAAGGTGCCAATCAACCTACCGTGCATGTTTTTGGACCGGGGAAGGAAACCGGAGAACCCGGAGAAAAAAAACCCTGAGGCACGGGGAGAACATGAACAAACTCCACACACACATGGCCGAGACGGGAATCGAATATATATATATATATATATATATATATATATATATATATATATATATATATTATATATATATACACACACACACACACACACACACACAAAACACCAGACAAAAATCTATCCCTTATAGCGAACACACACACACACATATATATATACATATATATATATATATATATATATATCTATATATATATATACATATACATACACATATACATTTTCCTTATAAGGGATATATTTTTTTTGTCTGGTGTATTTTAAATTGGTGTGTACATAACTGTTTATATTGGTTGAAAAACTCCCACACTGGCAACATCACCTCTCGCGTGCATTGCAGGATCAGTTCCAAATGACTCGCTCTTCCCTTTATAAACACTTTATAAACACCTTTGGACATTTTGGGTTCACTTTTTATCCAGGTACATCGTGTTATAACCTCGGAAGAGTGAATAGTGCGTGCACGCGTGTGTGTGTGTGTTTCAGCTGCTCCTTACAGAGGGGGCGTGTGCTGACGTCACGACGGGGCGGTGCAGGTGACCTTCTCTCTGTTGTGTGTGTGTGTGTGTGTGTGTGTGATCTCCTTCACAGTGTAGTGTCACTTCCCTCAGATCCCTTTGCTGCGAGAGGGAAGTTCACCCGAAATCAGACAGGAGTCCTCTAACACGGGCCACCAAGGACACGGGAGCACGGCAGCGCGCGCACACGCACCTCCTTTTTTTACCCCCTGTCACTCACCTTGAGTCGCGTGACCTGCGCACGGACCACGCGCTGCTTTCCTCCAACACCGGGATTTACCGAGACCGAACCGCACTCATCCTTACCTCCCTTAGGTCGCCTCGTGTGTGTGTGTGTGTGTCGGATCTGGAGCTCGCGCATGATGTACACAATTACCCGAGGCCCGAGCAAACTCGTTACACAACGCAGAACAGGTGCGACATCTCCGCGTGCGCTTTCCTCCCCTCAAGTGGTGTTGTTGTTTATCTGTTTGCATTGTTGTTGTTGTTGATTTGTCGCCCTTTCAGGTCCCACGCAGCAGCAGGTCGACAGTAAAGCCACCGATCTGAAGCACAAACGGAGCCACTGGCTGGAGTCCAAGTGAGTTAGAAACTTCCACGCGCACGCACGCGCACGCACGTGGAGCAATCCCTCCGGCTTTCAGGCTGCTCTAAACCGCGTGCACGCGCTTCACCCACCGCGTGCTCGCGGAAACCCCTGCGCGTGACCCCCCCCCCCCGCTTTCATTTATTATTATTTTTTTAAATTTACTTTTATGTTGAGATCGGAAACAAAACAGCGTGTAGAAAACATGAAAACATGTGACTTCCGGTTTGTGTTTTGAATGAAGCTGCTGTACGGTGTAGAGGGATGGAGCGTTGTGTGTAAGGGGGCGTGGCTTTGAGTCAGCACAAAATATGACGTATCTCATTAAATATCCTAAGCCACTCCCCCTTATTTATAACGCTCCTCCCCTCAGGATCGGAAAAAATAATAGGTAGATCGAATACTCGATATCTGGGATACACTCAGAGCACACACGTGTATATATATATATATATATATATATATATATATATATATATATATATATATATATATATATATATACATTCATTCGCTTTATCCGATCTTCCCTCGGGTCACGGGGAGTCTGTGTCTATCTCAGGCGTCTATGGGCATTAAGGCAGGATACACCCTGGATGGAATGCCGACCCATCGCAGGACACACACACACACACACACACACACACACACACACACACACACACACACACACATTCATACACTAGGGACAATTTTTTCCAAGGTGCCAATCAACCTACCGTGCATGTTTTTGGACCGGGGGAGGAAACCGGAGAACCCGGAGAAAAACCCCCTGAGACACGGGGAGAACATGCACAAACTCCACACACACATGTCCGAGACGGGAATCGAACCCGGACCCTGGTGGTGTGAGGCAAACGTGCTAACCACTAAACAACCATGTCCCTTAACATTTTATATATATATAGAGAGAGAGAGAGAAAGAGAAAGAGAAAATGAGCATGCGATTAATTATTTCCTTTGGTTTTTACATGATTAAATGTAAAAAGAAACAAAGTTTTAATTATACTCGAGGACATTTCAGATGTTTGAACAATGTTGGTGGTGTTTTGCAGCTCGCCCGCTCCGAAAATCGTCTTCCAGCGCCTGAACTCGAAACGCTTTCTCAGGTCCACGTCGCCCAAGGAGGAGGACACGGCGGAAGGCTTCACGCCGGCCCACGAGGAGAACGTGCGATTCGTCTACGAAGGTGAGGGGGCAAAGTCTCTTTATTTGGGAACGGGGCCAAAATGCCGGACTGACCCTGGCAGTGGTGCAGGATGGATGGCAGTGGCGACGCCCATGGCTTTTTTTTGTTTTTTTTTATGCTGGAGTAGTTAAGGCCGTGTAAGGCTTTTGCTGTGGAAGTTAGGGTCAGGGTCTGTTTACAGGAAACTGTGGAATGACGCGTCACTAACTGCTCTTACTGAAACGAGCCGTATCTGCACGGCTCCTCCTTTCTCCAGGGCCCACCCACCAAAACGGGCACATGCAAGCAGCTGCAAAACCAGTCCGAGCACCGCCCGCATCGCCTCTGTTTTTACCTTAATAAAAGTGCCCGAACGTCCAGCACATCTTTAACTGCTGAAGAGTAATCTCCAATGTCTACGTCTAAATCCTCCACTAGTATTGGAACACAACGCGGTAAAGGTAAACGGCTGTAAAGGATGCGGGAGGAAGAAATTCCCTCTTCAAAATGGACCCCAGAGAGGGACACAGTGGTTTAGTGGTTAGCACGTTCGCCTCACACCGCCAGGGTCCAGGTTCGATTCCCGTCTTGGCCATGTGTGTGTGGAGTTTGTGCATGTTCTCCCCGTGCCTCAGGGGGTTTTTCTCCGGGTTCCTCCTCCGGTCCAAAAACATGCACCTTGGAAAATTGTCCCTAGTGTGTGAATGTGTGTGTGTGCCCTGCGATGGGTTGGCATTCCATCCAGTGTGTATCCTGCCTTAATGCCCATAGACGCCTGAGATAGACACAGACTCCCCGTGACCCGAGGAAGATCGGATAAAGCGCTAGAAGATGAATGAATGGTTCTATCAGTCGATTGGGCGTAGATAGGAGAAGGAGGGGGAAAAAAAAGCAAAGATCCATTTGTCTGGCAGACGCCTTCATCCACTTGCATCCGAGCATTTGAGAATGAAGGGCCTTGGCGGTGGGATTTGAACCTGCAGTCTTCCGGTCCAGAGGCCAATGATTTCCCCACTGTACTGCCTGATTATAAGGGTCAGTCCTGACAGCACAACACAATGATGCACTTGTAATCATGTCCTTTCTATAGGAACGACTCCATCAGGGCGACCTTTGACATTGTTAATCTTTGACAATGTTGGTAAATGTGTGTGTGTGTGTGTGTAGCGTGGCAGGAGGTGGAACAGAAACTCTGTGAAGGAGCTCAGCCGGAGAATGGGAACGGCCCAGTGCAGTACGCTGAGAGGAATCCCAGCCCCAGCATGAAGAGTCAGTTAGTTTTTCTCTCACACATACACACACATACACACACACACACACACACACACACACACACACACACACACACACACACACACACACACACACACACACACACACACACACACACACACACACACACACACGTTGCACACACACGTTGCACTCTTTCCTTCATTAACACTCGTGTCAAGGTTTTACAACAATACATTTCTTATCCATTTGTTACTGTGCAGTACAGCAGATTCCCCACAGTCCTGATCTCAGACACAAGGTTGCTTTCTAAAACATATTCTCCAAAATGCTCAAAAGTTTGCGTCCACATCGGAACGCCTTAGTGTATTATAACGTATTGTACGTGACGTGACGGGTCAAAAGTCCAAAGGTTAAATATATAATCGTGATCTTGAAATCACACGGTTTGACAGCGTCCGTCATCGCCACCCGGAACAGCAGAAAAAGGAATGATGCAATGATATCCAATAATAATAATTAAATGCAATAATGTCCAATAATAATAATAATTAAATGCAATGATATCCAAAATAGACGATTTCGAACACCGAGAGGTTATAAATTAACGGAACCCGGCTTGTACTTTACGCCGTGCGTGTTTCCTCACCGATCTCGGACTGTGGTCTAAACTGTTACTGGTGTCTCTTGGACCGTGTCCTGATCCGCTCTTCTCCTCCTCTCGCTCTCTTTACTGCAGACTTTGTGCCTATCGATCTGGAGGAGTGGTGGGCGCAGCGCTTCCTGGCCACAATCGCCAACCCGTCGTGACACGGGGAGCCGGACCGGGTTATGGAGGACGTGTGTGTGTGTGTGTGATTTTGGGGTGGGGTTAAGCTGAGGGTCCAGGCCGATGATGGAGGTGAGCCCAGGAGGTGTGTTCAGAGTTCAAGAGGCCAGACTGCACTACAAACGCACACAACAGATGTAGAGATGTGAGATTTTTATTGTGCTGCTCTAACTTTTGTGAGTCTGCAGTGCGCTGGAATGTGTGACTTTTTTTCCGGCTGGTCTTTGCATTAAAAAAACAAAACGTAAATTGTATTTCAAGACTCTGTGTTGGCATTTATTTTTCTTTCAGATGAAAGCGCGCTATTGTTTTGGGGTTTTTGTTTTGAAACCACCAGGGGGCAACGCTGAGCGTGACGTGAGAGAGCATGTTTAGACATCATCCATTCATTCATTCACCTTCTAGCGCTTTATCCAATCTTCCCTCGGGTCACGGGGAGTCTGTGTCTATCTCGGGCGTCTATGGGCATTAAGGCAGGATACACCCTGGATGGAATGCCAACCCATCACAGGACACACACACACACACACATTCATACACTAGGGACAATTTTCCAAGGTGCCAATCAACCTACCGTGCATGTTTTTGGACCGGGGGGAGGAAACCGGAGAACCCGGAGAAAAACCCCCTGAGACACGGGGAGAACATGCACAAACTCCACACACACATGGCCGAGACGAGAATCGAACCCGGATCCTGACCGTGTGAGGCGAACGTGCTAACCACTAAACCACCGTGCCCCAGTTTAGACATCATTTTCTTTTAATTTCTTTAAATATAAAATACAAAGGAACGTAACGCAGTACATTAATAAAAAACCCTGAAAATTCTCATCTTGTATAGAGGGCTTAGTCCCTCTCGTGCAGCTCGTCCAGGGTCCCCCCATAATTCCTTTTTAAACTGCCTTAGCGAGTCTTTTCCTCCCCCTACCTGCTCCTCTCCTGCGCGAGGGTTGTTTTGCAGTGGTGAACGTAATGCACTGCGAGTCCAGGAAGTTCAGCAGCTTGGCCGTCCCGAGTCGAATTCCCGCGCTCCGGAGCCCCGCCTTCAGCTCACACAGACAGAGCGGCTTGTACTGCAGCACGCGGCCGTACAGCGCCGGGTCGGACAAGATGTAGGAGCGCACGGCCTGGAGTTTGTCCTTCTCGCCGACGGCCGCCTGAGACGCCGTGACGCCTTCGCTGTCCGAGCCGTCGTCGTCAGAGTCGCAAATCTCCGGGTTGGACCTGATGGAAGTGATTATCAATTATACACAAATTGAATACTAATATTCAGAGACACCAACATGCATGTAGAGTGCGAGCGTTGTACCGTTCTGACTCGGCCGTGGAGGACGTGTTGGAGTCCTGAGACGCGGGTAAGTCTTCCTGCTCCTCCTCGTCCTCTCCGAACTGCAGTTTCCTCGGGGAGGCGGGAGGGGGCGCTGTGGGATGTTTGAAGCGAGGCGGAGCGGCTTTGGGACCATTTCGGGGTGAAGCCTCCTCCTCGGAGCCGGAGCTCATCAGCTGGTGGGTGTACTGGTGGATCTCCTTCAGCTTCAGCACCATCTGCTTCTTGGGAAGGGGGCGCACGCCGTACCTGATGTGTGTGCGAAAGAGTGGGTATTCCTTTTTAAGTCATTTCACAACTACACACAGCAGTCATGTGATCATCTTAACCCCTTGTTGCAGTTCTCCGTGTACACAATGTAACTAAAATGGACTCAAATTTATTGACCTTTTGTGCCCTCGTTTAAATATGCAAAAGTACATTCAAATTTGCAAAATGAACGACCCAAATTGCGCTAATGTTTTTACCGTGTCAAGAAGAGCCGCTTCTTTCAAAATTATTTAATTCGTCCTGAACGCATTGAAGGGGGGCACGGTGGTTTAGTGGGTTAGCACGTTCGCCTCACACCTCCAGGGTCCTGGTTCGATTCCCGTCTCGCCCATGTGTGTGTGGAGTTTGTGCATGTTCTCCCCGTGCCTCAGGGGGTTTTTCTCCGGGTTCTCCGGTTTCCTCCCCCGGTCCAAAAACATGCACGGTAGGTTGATTGGCACCTTGGAAAATTGTCCCTAGTGTATGAATATGTGTGTGTGTGTGTGTGTGTGTGTGTGAGTGAGTGAGTGTGTGTGTGTGTGTGTCCTGTGATGGGTTGGCATTCCATCCAGGGTGTATCCTGCCTTAATGCCCATAGACGCCAGAGATAGACACAGACTCCCCGTGGACCCGAAGGGAAGATAGGATATAGCGTAGGTTAGAATATGAATGAATGAATATATATATATATATATATATATATATATATATATATATATATATATATATATATATATATATATATATACATACATACATACATACACACACACACACATATATATAGCGGTAGAAAATGAATGAATGAATGAACGCGTTGAAACTCACAGGACTATAGAGTTGCGTTTTCATAACGCCGTGTGATATACAGTGTGAATTTCAATATGCATTCTGAGCCAAAAATAAAACAAATGTGTCTTTTTTTTTTTTTTTTTATTCATTGTCCGAAAAATGCAAATGCGGTTTTGAAAATGCATTCCGAGTCGACCACGCCCACTATCCGTTCCATGCCGTTCGACTGTCGTGAAAAAGGGCATTTCCTATATAAATGCTAGCCAACGAATGTGCCGGTCGCTAACAGCCCACCTCCTCCGAACCAAAGCAATCCCACTGCAAACCCTCTTATTGATTTTATGGCTCTGGTCTTTATTTTGAAACTAATAACCATTTCAGAGACAAGCGACAGATTTTCTGTATTGTGCGGGATACTGTAAAAGACAGAAATGAAGCGTACGCCCCGTAATAATTCAAGAAGTAATTGTAGGTGGGAGGTTGGGCGTGGCCTTTAACTACATTCGTCATGCGGGATTATATGAAAACGGCCCTTCTTTGTTATAACTTTGGTTCACGAATGCATTTTGGAAATGCAATCCTACAGCAAGTGTCCGAACCATGAGCCTAAATGCATTTTCAAGTTCATTCATTCATTCATTCATCTTCTAGCGCTTTATCCGATCTTCCCTCGGGTCACGGGGAGTCTGTGTCTATCTCAGGCGTCTATGGGCATTAAGGCAGGATACACCCTGGATGGAATGCCAACCCATCACACACACACACACACACACATTCATACACTAAGGACAATTTTCCAAGGTGCCAATCAACCTACCGTGCATGTTTTTGGACCGGGGGAGGAAACCGGAGAACCTGGAGAAAAACTCCCCTGAGGCACGGGGAGAACATGCACAAACTCCACGCACACATGGCCGAGACGGGAATCGAACCCGGACCCTGGCGGTGTGAGGCGAATTTAATACTGATTAGAGTACAGTCAGCTTTGTGAGTACAAATACAGGGTCAATGAAACACAGCACGGCAATGGATAGAACTAAACCAATATAAATAAACAAAGCTCACCTGTTCAGTTTGTTCTTAAGCTCAGGCGTGTCCATGTCGGAAAAGCTTGGCATGGGGGTGATGGGCACCAGTGGGGCTTGAGTCTTCTTCTTGCAGACCACTGAATAAATAAAAAAAGTGCATAAGTTTTGACCCCGGGCGTCGAAACGTACGTATCATCAGGGGTGGGTCTTGGTTACCTGGCGTTCTTAACTGAGAAACTCTCTTGGCGAGGGCCACCGCACACAGTCTCTGAGACGGAGGAAGAGCGACCACGTCGTCCTCGTCCTCTTCCCTCCAGCTGTCCCACATCGCCGCATCGGGCAAGCTTGGGTCCTGAGCTTCGTGGTCTCCGAGGTTTTGTCGTGCACCGTGTCCAGGCGGAGAGCTGGTGTCCTCTGGTGGACTGGTCTGGTCTCCGCTGCTCTCCAGTCTCAGGCTGAAGCACGGCCTCGGCTCGGCAGCCGCTCCACCCAGACCCCACGAGTCGTCGAACGGAATGGGCGGATCATCGAGGACAAACGACTGACCTTCCTCTCGGACGTCGCCATCGCTGGTTCCGCTTGTCCTCGTTTCCACCGCTTCGTTTTCTTCCCCGCACGTCTCCTGATTTCGGGACCTGCTCGATTCCGTGTCTGACAAAGAACTCCGACGCGGCGAGTTCTCGGATGGCTTCAGATTCAGGGATCCAATTCGGCCCGTCCGATCTGCCTCTCTTCCAGTTCCCTGCTCGCCGTCCCTCAGTAAAGGAGATCCCAGAGGGTGGAGGCGCTGTAGCCGAGGGTCTGAGTGGAGAGGCGTGCTGCTGCAGGGCTTGGAAGCCGAATCAGGGAAAGGATTTACAGAGTCAACGTGCGAGGGGAACCTAGAATGTGACGTCCGCTCCGGGAAGGCTGGAGACGGTTGTTCTAGGCGAGGCGCTTCGAGCGACGCGCTTTCGGGGTCGGACGAGGAGCGAGATCTGGGGAAGAGCTCGACGCGACGCATGCCGCTAGAGGTCTGCGTCGAGCTGTTGCGGACGGAAGGTTCCGGAGTCGCCGGGATTAACCAGGAAACCTCGGCGGAGCCGTCCAATATGCTCTCGCTACCTGGTCGGTCGGATCCAGAAGGTCCTGGAAGAATACGATCAGGGCTTGCTTTTTTGGGAGAGGGTCGCGATGAACATCTGGGGGAGTCCCCGGGTGAAGGGACTTCATCGGGAAGGTCATCGCTGGAGTCGGAGAGAACGATGAGCTCCGGCTCAGGTGTAGGAGGAGAGAGTTTGGATAGGGTAGAGGGACGTCTAGAGCAGAGGTTCGAGCTTTGTGTTGTAAGCTTGTAAGCACTCGGACTCTTTGAAGCCATAATCGGTTGAACGTTCGGGTACGAAGTCTCACCGGGAGACTCGCCAGTGACCGGGAACAACGACCTGGCCGGTTCTCCGGATTCCGCCGGGGGACTAATGGACAGATCGATCACTTCGCTGACTGAAGATACGCGGCGTGACATTGGCGTTTTCTTCTCGTCTAGATGCGGAGTGTGCGTCTCCACGTACTCGCCCCAAGACTGGGAGAACAGACGAGTGTAGCTTCGATTTAAAGCGCTGTGCACTCTTTTATTACACGCGGGGCTCATAACCGCACCCTCGGCCCGTCCCGCGCCGGCCATTTTGACATTGTGCTTTCCTTCATCTGTCTTTTCCGTGTTCTCCGCTCCCTTCTCTTCCACCCCTTGTTCGTCCCCGCTCCCAGAGCTCGCCTCTGCTCCGCCCGCCGTCCTCCTCTGTGTCGCCGCGAACTCGTAAATCTCGTCCAGCTCGTCCTCGTCGACCACGCCACCTCCGCTGCTTTCTTTCTCCTCGCCCTCCGTCGCTCCCTCGGCTCCCGCGTCGTCCTCCCACATGGACCGCAGGAGCTCCAGGAAATCGCCATCGGCCGGGGGCTCAGCGTTCGTGTCACATTCGTGCTCTCCAGGATCCTCCGACTGATTTGCAGCGTAGCGCGCACACATTTGCTGCAGCTCAGAGAGACCGAACCTAAAACACACACACACACACACACACATACACAATCATTCTGAAATACACAACACAAAAACGACAAGAGGTGCTCGAACATCCCGCGTCAAAGCGTGATGAAAACAACAAACTATTTCGGACACTGTTCCGCCATCTATGTTTTTTTTTTTTAGTGGTTTAGTGGTTAGCACGTTCGCCTCACACCTCCAGGGTCCGGGTTCGATTCCCGTCTCGGCCATGTGTGTGTGGAGTTTGTGCATGTTCTCCCTGTGCCTCAGGGGGTTTTTCTCCGGGTTCTCCGGTTTCCTCCCCCGATCCAAAAACATGCACGGTAGGTTGATTGGCACCTTGGAAAATTGTCTCTAGTGTATGAATGTGTGTGTGTGTGTGTGATGGGTTGGCATTCCATCCAGGGTGTATCCTGCCTTAATACCCATAGACGCCTGAGATAGACACAGACTCCCCGTGACCCGAGAAGATCGGATAAAGCGATAGAAGATGAAAGAAAGAACAACGTTATACACGATATACAAAAAACGTCACACCGGCGTCATGCTGACCTTCTGGCTAGCTGGATAACGTCGGGTGCCAGGGTGCGCGTCAGGCTGCAGACGGCAGTGTAGAGGTATTGCAGCATGGCGTACACGGCGCCCCCGGACACGTCGTTCAACAGCACTCTTTGAGCTTGCGGAACGCCTTCCTCGCGCACTCCAAAACCTGCATCGTGGACCTGAACCAAAAAAAAAAAAAAGCTAGTAATTGATCATAAAGGTCTCTTAGAGATTCTATGTAGGGGTGTAATTCACCATGTTAGCCAGCAGAGGGCAGCGTGTGTAGAGCATGAAGGAGTGAGCGTAGTAGACGTCGCCGTTGTCCACCTGCATCTGCACGTCGCTGAGCTGAGGGTTGTTCACCATGCTTCCCAGGTCGGAACACAGCCTGGACACACTCGCCTAACACACACACACACACACACACACACAAATAAGGGTATGGATTTTTATAATGTGATAGATGGACATTTCTAGAGAATGTAGTACCGGGGTTTTAGTCTCTATAGGAACAGGAACAAATCCACTCAGGGAAGGTCCGGCCGAATCAGGAGCGTTATCTAGAGAGATATAGACGAAGATCGATTGCTGCCTTGTTTACAGCACGCTGCGTGAGATTTTGGGGGGCGTAAATCCTTACCCGAGTATGTATACTGAGTGAGCGTCATGCCCTCTTCAGCCAGATCGATCAGATCAGTCAGGGCCTGCGTTCCAGGCATTCCCAGACACGGGTTAGAGCGTGGAGCCGACTCGGCCAGACCCTGCTCCTCCGAGGCTCCCGCTGAGGGTTCCCGATGAACCGGTTGTGATGGCGTGTTCTCCTTCTGCAAAAGCCCCAAAAATGATACCTAAGCGCATGGAAGTCTTTACACACACAAAGAATGTGTGCATAGCGCCTCACCTCGCTTCCGATCCGAGGCAGGATGAAAGGCCCGAGCTCGGCGGTGTAAAACTCGCAGGGCGAGGCCGGTCCTCCTCCGAGCAGCGCACTCCTGAGCCAGAGGAGGGCGTTTGTGGAGAGAGCGGACGGCATCAGGGTCGGTGTGGGAGGACTCGGGGGTCTGGGGACGAGCAGCAAAGAGGAGACTCGCTCCTGAATCCGGGTCTGGGCGGCCTGCGGATCCTGGACCAGGAGGAGGGGAGGGGGAGCACCAGGGGCTCCTTTCCTCCTCTTTACGCGAGGGCGGCCTACGCGAGGACGTCGTAATGTGAAACGAGACACACTGTAAGGGTATATTTAGTGCTTCAGATGTCCGAAATAAGTCACCTGTAGCGGCTCTGAGCTGTAGCGAAGGGGGCGGGACTGAAGCCTCGCTCGACAGCTGTGCCCGTAGGAGCCTCTCCTCCGCCCGGTCCCTCTCTCGTTCCTTCTCCTGCTCGAGCAGGGAGCGAGACAGAGCCAGAGCCACCATGGTGTCCTCGTCCATGCGGGGCGTTTTTTTCCGCGCTTTCTTCCTCGCGGGCATGCTGGACTCCGACGTGTCGCTGCTGCCCCCTGCCTGCTGCCTAGAGACGCACAAGCACAAAAGTCGCGACTTGTTTACCAACGCACTTCTTTTTGCACTCGTCCGACTGGCGACTTACCCGTTCTCCAACTCGGCAGCCTGCTTATGCAGGGCCTGGAGCAGCTCGGCCGGAGACACGCCCATGCTCACGGAGCAGCGCTTTAAATGCGTGGAGCGGGTCTTTTCGGATTTAAAGCCACGCCCACACATAGGGCACCCGGGAAGACGTGGACGGGCCGGGATCCGCGAGGTGCTGCTCTCGCGCTCATCAAGGCACCTGGACAGCGGCATAAGAAATCAAGACATGGACGTGTCCACGTGGCAGAGCGAAGGCGTGCGTTGTTGTCGCGGGACGAGACGCGTTTACCGGTTGATGTGTTGAGTGCGCAGCTGAGGGCTCATGGCCGACAGGTCTTTGTAGCACAGCTGGCAGAAGAACGGGCTTCCGTCCTCCGCGTCCACTGCCGCCTTGCTCTCGGCCTCGCGATTCAGCTCTCGCTGCAATCTCTCCGCCATCAGCTGGTCGCTTCCCCGCTGCTCATCAGGCCCTGGAACAGCCATCATTTAAAATCGTAAAGGAAAAAAAACCCTCTTCAAGCCAAGATCTCACCTTGCGCGACAGGTGGGGCGCTCGCTTCCTCCTCGGTGTGCACCAGGCGAGGTGGAGTCGCTCTCTTAAACCTCTGCATCCTGCTGAGCACCTTCTCCTTCGCCCTCATCGTCGTCTGCTCCTGCATACAAACGCGGTCGGTTGGACAGAATGCCATAATAACACAACAGTAAACATTTATATGGCGACATGTGATGATTTAATGATTAGTGACGTGTGCAAAAGCACCACTATTATAATCGCTCTCTCGCTTCGGTCACGGCTCGGCCTGCGAGTGTCCGACATGCACATATGGCAAATCCACTCATAGAGGGATCACGATCATATACCTGCCAGACCCCACATACTTTCGGAATTTCGGACAAAGGGTCATGTGACATGTCTAAACGCTCGGCACGTCGACGGGAGTCGGATGCTGGATAATTTGATGATGTCATGTGGGTCACTGGCCCCGCCCCCTCCCAAAATTGGTAAATTGCAGATATTATGATATAAAGCATTGATTTAAAAAAAAAAGGGGGGGGGATGCATTAGTGTAAACATGCATGAACACTACAACCGTGCTGATCATTTCTTTTCTCCTCATGTCCTCACACACACACACACACTCAGCTCGGCATTGCTTGCGGGTTACAGTGTTCTTTGTTGTGTTGCGTTTTATATCAAATGCATTGGATGGCACCTTTTCCTGCTGCCTTTGCGATGTTATCTTGCTGTTCCAACGCGATTAATCGTTATCAACGCATTTCGATTATCGTTGATTAATTGTCACATCTCTAATTAAATCGATGTTAAATTAACTGTATACCTTTTGCTCCCCTCCTCCCAGGAGTACACCTTCCTCTCCTCCATCACTGCAGGTGATTTTACCCTGAACCTCTCCCTTCTTCTCCCTCTTTCTCTTACACGGCGCTTTGCTCCGGATAGCGACCTGGGGTCCCTCCTCCTCCTCCTTCTTCCTCCCTTCGTCCTTCACCGCCGCGTTCTTCTCATCCTCTCCTTTCTTCCTCACTCTCTTCAGGAGTCTGGAGCAGAGGATGGAGAAGTCCTGGTCCGAGTCGTCCATGAAGGAGTCAGCCGTCGAATTCCGTCACGCCTGAGGAGCCATCATCATCATCATCACTGCGCGCGCATCACATCACGAGTAAACAACACCACCGTGACACGACACGCCCTTCTTTTATGTCCACAAACAAACTTACACTTTAATAGAATTCCCCTGTAAACCTGCGCGTGTGTCGTGTTTTATTTCCACATCAAAACATCCTGTTTACATCCATCGGGACTATTCAAACTCCTTCCGCGCAACCGCCGCTGAGGCGAACTTCCGGTTTCCGACGCACGGTTTACACGTCACGTTAACACGACGCAACCGAGACGTCGGAAAATCGTTTTCACGCCAGAATGTAAACACGCGCGTTTACGTAGTAAACAAACAAATAAACAAACAGCGCGATTTTATGTGAGCAGCGAATTCTTATAACATTATGGTTTTAATACCAATAATAATAATAATACTGGATTTAAATATAATACACGGCGGTGTGTGTGAGAGTGTGAGTGAGTATGTGTATATGGGAGTGTATGTGAGAGTGAATGAGTGAGAGAGTGTGTGTGTGAGAGAGTGTGAGTGTGTGTGTGAGTGATTGAGTGTGTGTGTGTATATGGGAGTGTATGTGAGTGTGTGTGTGTGTCTGTGTGTGTGACTGAGTGAGTGATTGAGCGTGTGTGTGAGTGAATGAGTGAGAGAGTGTGTGTGATAGTGTGTGTATATGGGAGTGTATGTGAGAGTGAATGAGTGAGTGTGTGTGTGTGAGTGAGTGTGTGTGTGTATATGGGAGTGTATGTGAGTGTGTGTGTATATGGGAGTGTATGTGAGTGTGTGTGTATATGGGAGTGTATGTGAGTGTGTGTCTGTGTGTGTGACTGAGTGAGTGATTGAGCGTGTGTGTGAGTGCGTCTGTGTGTGAGTGAATGAGTGAGTGTGTGTGTGAATGAGTGTGTGTGTGTGAGTGTGTGTGTATATGAGTGTATGTGTGTGTGAGTGAATGAGTGAGTGTGTGTGTGTGTGTGATAGTGTGTGTATATGGGAGTGTATGTGAGTGTGAGTGAATGAGTGAGAGTGTGTGTATATAAGAGTGTATGTGTGTGTGTGAGTGAATGAGTGAGAGTGTGTGTGATAGTGTGTGTATATGGGAGTGTATGTGAGAGTGAATGAGTGAGAGTGTGTGTGTGTGAGTGTGAGTGAATGAGTGAGAGTGTGTGTGTGAGAGAGTGAGTGAATGACAGTGTGCGCGTGTGTGTGAGTGAGAAAGACCCATATCCTCTATTATGGTCGACAAGCCTTAAGAATGAATCCTGGTCCTCGTGGATGAAGGGAAAGTATAGAAATCGTCAGTCATAAATTTCAGTCCAAGTCAATCAGCAGAAACACTCACACCTGCTGTAATTCCTATTAAAACCCCCCTTGGTCATTTTTTATTCTCTTTAACATGTCTACACTGCTTTATTTACACTTACATTTGTGGCATTCGGCAGACGCCCTTATCCAGAGCGACTTACAACTGAGCAATTGAGGGTTAAGGGCCTTGCTCAAGGGCCCACTAGTGACAGCTTGGTGGCGCTGGGATATGAACCTGCGAACACCTTAACCACTGAGCCTATGCCTTATAGGTGTGCATCTGGGACTTCTCTAATTACTAAACTACCAATATTCAACTGTAGTTCTAGAAAGTCGAAGATTATATATATATATATATATATTATATATATATATATATATATAAATATATATTTTTAATACATATATTCATTCATTCATTCATCTTCTCATCTTCTATATACTAACGCTTTATCCGATCTTCCCTCGGGTCACGGGGAGCTGTCTGTGCCTATCTCAGGCGTCTATGGGCATTAAGGCAGGATACACCCTGGATGGAATGCCAACCCGATCGCAGGGCACACACACACACATTCACACACACACATTCATACACTAGGAGACAATTTTCCAAGGTGCCAATCAACCTACCGTGCATGTTTTTTTTTTTTGGACCGGGAGGAAACCGGAGAACCCGGAGAAAAACCCCCTTGAGGCACGGGGAGAACATGCAGCACAAACTCCACACACACATGGACCGAGACGAGAATCGAACCCGGATCCTGGCGGTGTGAGGCGAATGTGCTAACCACTACGCCACACCGTGCCTAATACAATATATATATATATATAATATATATATATATATTATTATTATTATTATATTTTATGACGTGACCGTACGCAGGTAAGACACAGACTTTTTTTTTTAAATAGATTTAAGCTTTAACCAGAATGAATTTTATCAAGACATCCGACCACAAAGAACTGGAATATGCTCCCTAAAACAGAACGCTTCCAGTGGTTTAATTACTTAAACGAAATGTACACAATTTTCTAGCATTGAAACAGTTTTCACGCTTAAGTGGTACAAGTAACAAAAAATATATATATATATTTATATATAATAAAAACAGAAAGATTTAATCTGTTGCACACAGTTTATTTAACAATATGGTATATAAGTAAGAAATAAGTTTTTTTTTTAACCAGTTTATACAGTGATTCCATTCTCTCTTCCTTATATTTATAGTATTTTGCTTAATAACTTGCATGATTTACATTAAGAGGAAAAAGTGGAGCCCCGGTTCAAGTTTGTGTGTGAGAGGAATGAGGGTCGATAGCAGAACTCTCGGGGGTTCCAAAAAGCAGTCAACCAGTGATCACTCATTCCAAACCCACTCAGCTCAGGGTCCTCCATTCCCTCTCACTTTATACTTATAGATCTGTATCACAAAATTAGGACGAGGGGGAAAAAAAA
Source organism: Kryptopterus vitreolus (assembly GCA_030449085.1). Lineage (NCBI taxonomy): Eukaryota > Metazoa > Chordata > Actinopteri > Siluriformes > Siluridae > Kryptopterus > Kryptopterus vitreolus. The sequence goes on from JACRUU010000012.1 coordinate 5,292,332, forward strand.
AAAAAAATGTCTACATCTGCAAGACAGAAATTCTGGGTCCAGGCCAGTGAGATGTCGTCTGGTTATGCACATCCATTCAGGTTTGTTGTCGTACTGTGTTTCTGATGAGTTTGTGTGTGTGTGTGTGTGTGTGTGTGTGTGTGTACACATGTGTGTGTGACAAGTTATGCCTACCAGCACAAACAAATAGTTCTCCTCAAAAAGACTTCACAATGAGGAAAAGGAAGGGTTTCTCCAAAAAAAAACTGAAGATCTGGAAAGAACAGCCGGGGCAGGAATGGGGGGAGAAAGAAAGAAAAAAAAAAAAAAACAAGAACAAAAAAAAAAAAACAGTACAACACTAGAATACAATCGTCAGGAAAGTTGAGAGCAGAGAAAACGTCGCCTGAATTCCCCCAGACAAAAATTATTTTACAGTCTTTTTTTTTTTTTTTTTTTTTAAACAGAAATGCTTTTAAAGTTAGACAGGGTACAAAATAAATGAATAATATAATGAAATTTGTGTACATTTTCTTAAAAAATAGCAGGCATGAAAGCATACCCACCCCGAAAAACCAAAAAAAACAAAAAATTGAACCTAAACCAGAAAAACAAAAACACGAGAGGAAAAAAAAAAAAGGAAGAAAGAAATGAAAATAAAAAGGACGACCATGTACGGTCTGAACCAAAAAATATATTCTTTGCAATTTAAATCATTTTAAACACCACATTTTCTAATCCCTCAAACTCAAAGGAAGAAATCACAGTCTTTAGGAAACAACATTCCTAGCATTTTCTGACTTTTTTTTTTTCTTATTACATTTCAGGAACTTTTTACATGTCAGTACAAAAAAATTATTTATAGAGGAAAAATGTGGGAGAAAAGGAAGGAGGCGCCAAAAATAGGGGGGTGGGAAGAGGGGGGGGGGCACTTTTTGGGGCAGCTTAAAAAAAAAAAAAAAAAAAAAAAAAAAAATGCTACAACCCCTCCACAAATTTCTCCAACGTGTCTCCTGTGGTGTCTCCGACCATGGCGAGGTCGGTGGGTAGGCCTCCGCGACCGGGTGCGTTAAGCTGCGAGAGCATGGTGCTCTGCTCTGGGGTGCCTAGGTGAGCCTGTTGCTCCAGGGTGGCGCCAGTGGACATGGGCGTGCCCAGGCCGGGATGAGGCGAAGCAGAATGGGGCGAGGGCTGCGGCTGGACCTGCGGCGACGGGCTGGAGTGCTGCTGCGACGGTGGTCGCGGGGGCTGCACGGGTGCGGGAGAACGAACCTGACTACCCAACGTGCTCCCTGGCATGGGCTGTCCAGGTAGCAGGTGGCCTTGAGGGCTCATAGGGTTGGGTGGTGCGGGGGAGCCCATCTGCGGCTTGAGGACGGCCTGCTGCTGTTGCTGCTGCTGTTGGAGCATGCGCTGATGGAGCAAGTTCTGGGAGCCATCCAAGCCCAAACCTGGCTGCCCCATTTGTGCCATGGGTGAAAGTTGGCTCATAGGTCCGCCTGTGCCTTGCATTGCTGTTAGTTGCTGGTGTTGCATGCGAAGTTGCGAGTAGCTGGATGCAGCACCCTGGGGTTGAGGGAACTGACCATGCGCTGGTGGCATCACGCCCTGCTGCTGCTGCTGCTGCTGCTGATGTTGGCGCAAGAGCTGTCGACGGTATATCTCTGCGTGTGCCGGGTTCATGATTTGAGTCGGCACTGATCCGAGAACTGCCATTCCTTGAGGGTTTGGCTGCTGAGGTTGCTGGGATGGCATGCCAGGTCTTTGGACACCCTGCATGGCCGCCATGGCTTGCATGGTGGGCTGCATGCCCTGTTGTTGCTGCTGCTGTTGCTGCTGCTGCTGCTGTTGTTGTTGTTGTTGAGGCTGGCTGGCATACTTGGCCGTCCTCTGCTTGATGAAAGCTGCCATGAGCTGTGGGTTGGACTTGAGAATGTTAAGCACCTGCTGCTGTTGCTGTGGTGAGCTGGGAGACTTCAGTGTGCGCAGTAGGTCTTGCAGGGCATTCGGTGCGATGGCTGGAGGTCTCTGGGGTGCTTGGGGGGGGCGCTGACCCTGAGCGGGCACCAGCATGCGCTGCGGAGACTGCTGAGGCATCATGGGCCTCTGCATCGGTACAGCTTGCTGGGGGCCTTGTGGCACCTGCTGCTGCTGCGGAGCTGCCTGTGGCATTCCCGGCTGCATTCCCGGCTGCGCCCATTGGCCGGGCTGCATGCCTTGCATGACCTGCTGCCCCCGCGGTCCTCCCATCTGCATGGGAGGCTGCATGGCACCCGGCATACGCTGCGGCGGTTGCTGGTGGTTCATGGGCAAGCCGTTGACCATCCGATAGTTCTGGTTCTGTTGGGCCTGCGCCATCAATTCGATCTTCCGGGCCATTTGGACGGCACCGGGCGGCGGGTGCTGCGGCGGCTGCTGAGGCGGCTGCTGCTGTTGCGTTTGCTGCTGATGCTGCGTTTGGGGTTGTGGGAGTGGAGATGGCTGCTGGTGCAGAGGTGAGGCCTGGGCACCGGGTTTACCTTGAGACACTTGCTGGCCGTTGCGGGGAGCATTGGGATACGTGGGAGACATGACGCCTGCAGTGGGCGTGGCCGGCTGGCTGGAAAGGATGGGCTGCGGGGTTTGTGGCGTGTTTGGTTGCTGCTGCTGCTGCTGGTGTGCTGTAGGCGTGCCCGGAGCCGCAGACGGCGGCGGAGACGGCAAACTCTGGGGTCCGGCCCGACCTTGCATGGTGGCCATACGCCGTCGCATCATCTGGGCCTGCTGGAGACGGTGCTGCAGCTGCTGCTGCCGCAGCTTGTGCTTGATGTTGAGGCAGAAGGGCACAGGGCACTTGTTCTCCTGGCAGTGCTTAGCGTGATAACAGCAAAGCGCAATGAGTTGCTTGCAGACGGGGCAGCCACCGTTGGTCTTGCGCTTGCAGCCCTTGGTGTGCTGCACCACCCGTTTCATCTTCTGGCAGGAAGGAAGGGAGCAGTTAGCATTGCGACACTGGCAGGCGTGCACCAGGGACTGAATGCAGCGCTGGATGCTCAAACGCCGGCTCTCCTGCGGGCTCTTGGAGGCCTCGCCACTCTGGCTGTTGCTGTCGTCATCCAGACCGAGACCCCACTTGACCATCTGGTGTTCATGGCCCTTAGTGTTGTAGCAGTTAATGCACAAGTCAAAGTCCTATAAAAAAACAAAACAAAATCACACCATAAAGATTATTCTCGTTGCAGATAACATGCAGATGAAATGCCTCCCAGTCAGTCCACCTCAAACTGCCCTCCCGGCCCCCATTTCCCTGCCACTTATAAGCCCTGGCGCTGACCTCGCACACGGTGCAGTGCCAGCGAGTCTCCACGTGGTGCTTGCACTCGTTGCAGGTATAGACAAAGCGGTCCTGGCCCTGGTTGTGTAGTTCCACCAGCATGCACATGGTGCTCCACTTGCAGCGGCGCAGGGAGCTGAACTCCCAGTGTTTGTCGCGCGCCAGCGTCAGAAACGCGTCCCGCCCGTCCATCAGGTCACAGGAGAGCAGCGGATCAGGGTCCATTATGGGCGGCAACGTGTTCATTATCAGCCCAGAGTGCAAATGGATCACGAAGAAAACCTGGAAAAGAGAGAGAGCGGGTGCGTTAAAGGTACGAGACAAGAGAAATACAGTCGCGATCGAGCGCACTGCCGATAACGCGCACCTCTTTGTGTTTCTCCATGGTAGCGTAGAGTTTCTGGGACAGATCGTTGGCTACATTCGGCATCCCAGGCTTCTTCTTATTGGCTCGGCTCACGCTGCTCTTATTCTTATTGGTTTTCTTGTTGTTCTTCTTCTTGGCATTCTTGCTGTCCGCTGGCGCGCCCTGCGACCGAGAACGTAAAAGCTCTTAGGACTACGCGTCAAAAGTTCCTATAAAGAATCCTGCTGTGTTAGCAGGAACCTGACCTCTGGCGTTTCACAAGCCGCCGTGGTTTCCTCCTTCTTCCTCTCTTCCTCCTCCTGCTCCAGCTCCTTAATGCTCTCCTCCAGAACGTTAGGCCAGAAATCGCCCTCGAAGTACGGCAGCTCGTTCGCGCTCGTCAGGCGGTCTTCCGTCGCTTGTTTGAAGATGTCCTGCAACGCACACCCGTATGTCTCCGTTTCAACCTATAATTACATTACGTGTACATTATAATTACAGGAGGAAACGTACCTTGTAGTCGTGGAGTATCCTCTCGGCAAACGCCTTGTCCAACATCTTACGGTACCATTCTTGCAGGCGCTTCGGCTTGGGGATCTTCTGGTCGGCGGGGTGACAGTGGAAGATGTAGTCGTCGCCTTCGCTCGGAGGGCACGCCCAAATATGTCCCGTCACGTACCTGTGAGGGGAAAAACAAACACACAAACAAACAAAAAAGCCTGGTCAGAACACCACGACACGACGAGCAATAAAAAAAAGGTGCGGGAATGCACCGGGCGTACCCTAATTTCTTGACGTATTCCAGATAACCGATGAGGATCTCGTGATAAACCGCCGTCCGAAGCAAGCGAGGTCTGAAGAAGTGAATACTGTCAAGGTACGATATGTATACCCGTCTGCAAAACAGAAAGAGAACGGACAGGTTTAACACGGGTCCGTCCGGCGCCGCCGACCGCGCCGTACGCTCGGCCGGGTTTTACCTGGTGTTGGGGAAAGGACACTCCGAGCCGTATTCCTGCACGTGCATGCCGAAGAAGCAAACGTCGACGCCATCAATCTCCTCGAAGGCAAAAAGTGCTTTGGTTCTGTAGGGGAAGCTCTCGGACATCTCGTTGGTGTCTACAAACCTGGCGGGAGAGGCACATGACACACTGTTAGTTTCGCCTAGCGTTTTATATATACATACATACACACACACACGTATGTAACAAAAAAAAACAGTAGGCACACGATGAAGGTGAGGAGGGATGAGCGGAGATACCTGGCCTTCATGCCTGGTTTGACCTCCACCGTCTTGTCCGAACTGGCCACCACTCGCACGAACACCTCGCCAGCTTCCGGGTGGTTCTGTCTCTTCAAGTACTTGTTCACGCGGTCCTCTATATATGTGCCCAAACGTGTCACTTGCAATCCTGACACACACACACACACACACACACCATTAAAGTGAATTGTGTAACTTTTACAGTATATAAAAAGGCCACAAAATGCTATAAAGTATTTCTCTTTACAGGAGGTCGGCCCAATAAAGCTCAATTCTGATTCGAAACTACATTGTAGGGCGAATATCAAGGCGAAAACCACCATCCTAACATTAACGAGCGGCAAAGTGGAAAAAGGGTCGTGCTAATAGACAACATGCATACATAAAGTGTCCAGTGCAGGGAAGGTCCCTTACTTTTTGCTGAGAACTTGTTTTCCTTCCTCGTCTTCCCACTCTTCTTCAGGCAGTTGTCACAGATAAAGCTGCGGAGACAAAGTTGCGAGTCAGACGTCGCCGGTTAACGCATGGTGCAAAAACACACACGAACTTACCCAGAGGGCCAGATGACTTCGTAATGCAGGACGCATATCTGGTGCATCTTGCGCCCGCAATCTTTACATTCAACAAACCTGAGTGAAGAGGGTTCTGTGTTAACAATAAGGTTGATGCATCAACGCTACAATTAAAGATCATTCCATATTTTCCATAACTGTGATATTCCCGAAACGGGAGACCCTGGAGAGGGAGTGTCAGCCCGAGACTTACAGCAGGGGGCACCATTTAAACAGAATGCCTGATAGTGGACTACCACGCACACACTCGTGCTCATACTGCAGTAGTTGTATTAGGCGTGATGTCAGACACGTGCAGAGCAGCCAGCAAGTCTGGGCTTAAATGCAAAGGGGGACGTGAGTACTTACGGCTCGGGGTCTAGTGTGTCGTTCTTCTTTCTTTCAAACTGGTCCTTGGAAATCATCCTGAAGTCACACACACAGGAAAAAGAAAGACATAAAAGAGACGTCAGTGAATGAGAGAAAGAGAGCGAAAGGCAGACACACAAGAAAAAGGGAAGGATAAAAATGACAAAGAAAGGGGAAAACATTTGTTTATCGTTTTATTCTGTACTTTTTTTTTTTTACCGGTTTATTCATCCTTTTGAAATTGTTTTTACGTCAGCACTCACGTTTGCGGCTGTGCCGGATCGTCCCCCAGAGTCACGCTTTCTCCCTGAATCTCATTGAAGCACTTCTCGCAAAAGTGATACCTGCAAACAGAAACGCATGGTTACACACACACACACACACACACACACACACACACACACACACACACACACACACACACACACACACGCGCATATATATCCAGATGAAATCATTTTAGATTCCCTGCAGCTGGATTGAGAAAGCAACCCGTTAGTACACCATTCGTCCTGCAGGGGGCACAGGGGAGTCTGTTGTGACTAATCGGGTATTTCTTTGAAGGGAAAGAACGCGATGCACCGGAGCCAGTCTGCATTTTACTACCGGAGAGCAATTAAACACACCACACACACACACACACACACACACACACACACACAGGGCAGCAAAACTAGACACCTACAGCGTCGTGCGCACACACCCATCTTTTTTCAGATGCAAAGGAAACGGCAAATGATTATTCTGGCATTAAACGCATAAGGTGATCAAACACATGACCTCTCGCAGTACACACACACACACACACACACACACACACACACACACACACACATATGTAAATAAACATGCACTTTGCCTTGGCCACTTTAGTCTTTTCTATGCAAATCCCGCCATAGGTCTTGGTACATAGGTACTGCGCTTCGCGGCCCGCGCCTCACCTGTTTTGGTAGCTGTAGTAGGTGCCGTCACGGGGAATGGTGCAGAGCTGCTTGCCGTAGCAGCACAGCGTTTGAGGGGAGAACTCGTACTGCAAAAGGACACGTTTCAATTAGCGATGAGGCATTAAAACCTCTCGGTTCAGAAGATCAAGAGGAGACGCTACGCTCCTCAAAAGTTCCCATTCTGGCTTGCTTACCTTCCGCCCGCAGCAGTACCCGAGGCCCTGCATGACCGGGTCGATCTCCTGCTCGAACACCTCGGCCAGCTTGGAGCAGTACTTGTAGACTCGCGACGTCTTCCGGTTGTACAGCCAGGCGTTGTTGAACATGAGCCAGACGTCGTCCACGTACTGCCACGGCTCCTGGTACTGGCCCGTGTCCAGCTTGCGCTTTATGGTCGACAAGTCGATGGGGTTTTTCACGATGTCGAAGTAGTCCTGAGATTGGGATTACAGACCGATGAGCAAACCAGTACAGCGACAATGACGTGTGTGTGTGTGTGTGTGTGTGTGTGTGTGTGTGTGTGTGAGAGAAGGTGAGGGACTCACCGGGATGCCCAGCAGTATGGGATCCACAGGCTGGCGGAAGGGCAGAGACTCGGGGTCCTGTCTGTATAAAGACTCCAGCGTAGGCATCAGTGCCTGGCGCAGCTCCTCCGGTTTAAAGACTGAAGCGAGAATTAAGAGACACGACGGTTTTATTTAGTAGACACACCCAAAACAAAAACAAAAACAACAAAAACAAACAACTCACTTTTCCGCCGAGACTGTGACGGCGAGGACGACGTCGTTCCTGCCGCGCTGCTTTCTTCCTCCTCTTTGGTCTCGCTCTTAACGTCGGGCTTCTTGTCTTCCATTTCCATCGGCTCCTGCTTGGGCTCCGAGCTCTCCGGCTCTTCCTTCTTGACCAGGGGACCGGAATCCTCCTCGACCTGCCACAAAAAAAGTGATATCGGAATAAATCGGAATCCCCCCCCTTTTTTTTCCTCTTAAACGAAGGAGATGTTCAAGATACCAGGACTCACCTCCATCTTGGGTTCGGTTTCCACTGCACTGGACTCAAAGTCCTGCTCCTCCTGCTTGGGCTCCGCTTTGGGTTCAGCCATAGGGGGCAGGTCGGGGACGGCGTGCTGCGCGTGATGGTCGGCGCTCGCCGCGGACGCCGGGGTGGGGACTCGGTTATCGGCACTCTGGACACGTGCGAGAGAGCGACAAGACTTACACCACTGATCGGAAACAGGCGGAATCATGGAATCAAACCTTTGGGGAAAACTGTGAGCAGAGGTCTCACCGGCGTGCCCGGGTGGGGCTGCGGCAGGGCAGGCAGCTCGGTCTGAGACTGCGTGTGGGGCGGCGTGCTCTGTGCCGGGCCGGGCGTGGGCGTGCCGGCCTGATTAGCCTGCAGCGGCGGCAGATTAGCGCTAGGAGGAGGGGTGGCACCCAGCGGGGCCTGGGGAGGCGCCGGGCAGTTCATCTGCGAGCCCAAAGGGCCGAGAGCGTTCAGAGGGAGGTTTTGTGACTGCTGGAAGAGGGCGTACAAAAAGTTAGACTGATCATTGTGTGTGTGTGTGTGTGTGTGTGTGTGTGTGTGTGTGTGTGTGTGCGCGTGTGCGCGTGTACACACAAGTGTGTTGGGGCAAACCTGCGGGACTGCTGCCTGCGTATTGGGCTGACCCGTGTTGACGTTCATGGGGTTAGCGCCGGCGGAAAACTGCTGCATGAACTGCGCTTGATTCGCCGGCTGCGACACCATGTTCCCGCCGTGAGGTCCCAGCATGCCCTGCGCCTGGTTGCGCGTGGGCGACATGCCGATCTGACAGAAAAGAATTTTATTTAGTAGCTTTTTTTTTTTTTTTGCATGACAAAAAGTTTCAAGTCCATCCAGAAACACATTTAGGGCAAAATGACTTGTACACAAACAGCGTAAACAACTTGCATCTAGTTTACTAAATAAAAAAAAAAAAAAAAAAAAAAAAAAAAAAGATTGTAATTTTCCTGGGGCACGGTGGTTTAGCGGTTAGCACGTTCGCCTCACACCACCAGGGTCCGGGTTCGATTCCCGTCTCGGCCATGTGTGTGTGGAGTTTGTGCATGTTCTCCCCGTGTCTCAGGGGTTTTTTTTTTTCTCCGGGTTCTCCGGTTTCCGGTTTCCTCCCCCGGTCCAAAAACATGCATGGTAGGTTGATTGGCACCTTGGAAAATTGTCCCTAGTGTATGAATGTGTGTGTGTGTGTGTGTGTGTGTGTGTGTGTCTGTGTGTGTGTGTGTGTGTGTCCTGCGATGGGTTGGTATTCCATCCAGGGTGTATCCTGCCTTAATACCCATAGATGCCTGAGATAGACACAGACTCCCCGTGACCTCGAGGGAAGATCGGATAAAGCGCTAGAAGATGAATGAATGAAATTTTCCTTCAACTTTCATCATCATGAAAGTCTCACACACACACAATACGCCCCCTACAGGCCAACAACAGTCCTTCATATATGAATTATCGGTACTAATAAATTGCAGAATCTTATAGAGTTTAAAAGCATCGTATCGCGATAGCGTTTCACGTCCGCTACATCATTTCGGAATACCCTTTTTTTTCCTTACGGAAAAACCCGACAGTAACGACGCGTATATATTAATGAATGCTTTTATATCGATCCAAATGCACTTTCGTATTTATCGTTATTAACGCGTATTCCGTGCGAGGAAAAAAAAAACGCCAACCTGCGGACCGGGGCCCATGTTAATCGGTGGCGCGTGGCTCATTGGCGAGGCAGCTCGTGCGTTCATGGGGGTCTGCACGTTCTGCATGGACATGGCATTGAACTGGTTGATACCTAACGAATGAAAGCACAAGCAGAAATCCGTCAGTTATCTCTCACACACACACACACACACACACACACACACACACAGGGATTATTTAGCAATAAAATAGCGGGGGGAAATAAGTGACGGCACCTTGGGTGACCTGCATGCGGGTGATCATCGGATTTGGCACGTTAGGCATAGGCACAGGTCCATCTTCACGAGGGGATAAGGAGAAACAGAGCGGTTAAGTGTTTGTGAGCAACACACGTGATGTGTGTGTGTGTGTGTGTGTGTGTGTGTGTGTGTGTGGGTAAAGAGACTCACTCTGAGGTCGGGGCCCGAAAAAAAAAAAAGTGAAAAAAACGGCGTTCATGTAAGATCGCCCTTTTTTTCTTTTCTTTGCTTTTGCCTTTAAAAATACGCACTCTGAGGGCCCATAGAGTTGGGCTGGTTCAGAGGGGGCTGTTGCGCCCCCGGCGCGCTCATCGGCGGCTGGTTGATGATCTGCTTCTGCAGCCGGGAGCGCCTCTTCTCCTCCAGCTCCTTCTGGATCTTGTAAATCTTCTCGGCCAGGAAGTGGTAGTACTCGTCCTGCGAACGAAAGGCGGGTAAAATAAACGATAAGACCCGGGAATGCGCGAATAAGCTCTTTTGGGAAGTCCCCTTACTCTGCTGTTGGCCGACTCGTACATGTCTCCCTCGACTTTGCGGGCGTACGCCACGAGGTTCTCCATGCGGCGGTCTTTCAGAGCCGCCGGGTCCGGCGTAGGGAAAATGGCCTGGACTCTGTGAAGGGAAGAGGTCGGTTAGGAGGTGGAGTCGCGGCGCCGGAAGGCGGACCGTTCGGCTCGGAAGCGCTTACAGTTTGTGGACGAGGTGGTTGCGGAGGTCCTGAGTGACATGTTCGTGCCAGGCTTTCCGCACTCCGGTGGCGGACAGCGGTGCTGCCGTGGGCATGTTTCCCAGAGTCCCCACTGCCGAGCTATCGGACATCAGCTGACTGTAAAGAGAGAAGAACGTGAGTTTTGCTGTTGGAAATGATGATGATGATGATGATGATGACGACGATTACTTGTTGGCGTTGAGAGTGGATTGCATGTTGGCGTCAGGGTGCAGCTTGGTTTGATCCGACATGGGCACGCCCATCGCGCCGCCGCCCATGGTCATCTGGTTGGGTCCTGCACGAGAAAGGCGTGTCAGTACGGGACGGCGTTCAGACACTGTAAAAATGAGACGGAGGTCATTATATATTTTTGTTGCGAGTACCGAGTGCGTTCAGCTGCCTCATTTGCTGGTGCGGCGACTGTGCGGGCTGCGTGGGAGGCGTCTGGGTCTGCGCGGGGCTCTGGTTGCTGTAGGGGAGTCCGAGAGCGGCGTAGGCTCGCTGCATGGAGCTCGGGTCTATGGGGGCCGGGGTGTTCAGGGCCGGAGCCGCGTTCTGACCCGAACCCACCGGGCCTAACGCGTTTTGCAAGCCCGCGTTAGGAGACGTCAGCATGGCTTTGTTTGGGGGGAAAAAAAGTCAAATAAATAAATAATAGAAATGATTATGAATATTAAATATGACCTTCAGGGGACACGGTGGTTTAGTAGTTAACACGTTCGCCTCACACCGCCAGGGTCCGGGTTTGATTCCCGTCTCGGCCATGTGTGTGTGTGTGTGTGTGGAGTTTGTGCATGTTCTCCTCGTGCCTCAGGGGGGTTTTCTCCGGGTTCTCCGGTTTCCTCCCCCGGTCCAAAAACATGCACGGTAGGTTGATTGGCACCTTGGAAAATTGTCCCTAGTGTATGAATGTGTGTGTGTGAATGTATGTGCTCCCTGCGATGGGTTGGCATTCCATCCAGGGTGTATCCTGCGTGTAGTTATGCAATAAAAGCCGAAAAGGAGGACTTTCATCATTTACTACTGTTGGCACGATAGATAAAATGTCTTTTTGCGCTTTGGATTATAAAAAGAAGGTGATGATGTGAAAAAGGAAGAGTAATGGGTAAAGCGGCAGAGGGAGTAGAGGTTAGAAGACTCACGCTGCTGGTTGCGCTTGTCGCTGGCGTTCTTCAGCGGGAGGCACACGGGGCAGTCGTGCCGCGTGCAGTTCTTCCAGTGGGAGATGATTTGCCTCGAGGACGCACAGTGAGCCACTGCGGACAAGAGAGCGAGCGTTTAAAAAAATACACACCCCCCCCCCAACCTTTATTTATCGAACGAGCGAGCGGCTCACCCTGACAGGACTTGCCGGCCTGGCAGTGGGTCATGTGGTTGAGGACGTTCTTCATGGTCTTGCAGTGGGGCAGGGCACAGGCCCGCACCTCGCCGTTGGCCTGCTCGCGCCGCTGGCACTTGTGCGCGTGGAGCAGCAGGACCAGCTGCTGCTGGATCAGCTTGCGCTTCTCCGGGTCAGCCGTGGGACCGGCGGGAACGCCCTGACACCCAACCATTCCCACAGGCACCTGCTGCTGCGCCTGGGGCTGCGCACGGAAAACCAAAGGAAAATTAAGAGTGTGTGTGTGTGTAAGTGTGTGTGGTGTGTGTTGTGTGTGTGTGTGTGTGTGTGTGTGTGTGTGTGTGTGGTGTGTGGGGGGGGGGGGGGGGGGGACCGGGTGTCAAAACACTCACCATGTTCGGGACATTCGACACGGCGGCTCCCTGCAGACTGTTCGCCAGTGCCGCTTTATTCTGCAACTGGGCGTTTACGCCCGCCGCCGCCAACTGCTGCCCACCTGGCTGGTACTGACCGAATGGACTGCCACCCCCAGCCATGCCCATCTACAGACCAGCAAAATAAAGAAGAGCATTTTCCACATCAAAAAGAGCAAAGATCTGTATGTATATATATATATATATATATATATATATATATATATATATATATATATATATATATATATATATATATATACATATATAGACACACACACACACACACATATATATATTATATATACATTTCACTCAAAATTCCTCCTTTTAATAAAATGACTAATTATTTAATAGTTATTTTACCCTAGAAATTTATTTCAGTGTTACATTTTTTTTGGTTGTTTTGATTGTAAAATATGGGACGTGGCTCCTTTAAGAATTCTGTTCCACATACACTGGTGATACGTTTAGGTTGTACAGAAGTGCATTGCATTCACAAAAGCAAAATTCGAAAACAGTCGGCAAACGCAGCACGGAGTGAAGGACTAGATCACTAGGATAGTAAATGTACACGCCGTTAATCACGAGTTAATAACATTCGTGCCAGTAAAGTCAATTTGCGTTAATAGCTTTGACAGCACTTTTTCGCTTTCTGCAAGTTCCAATCTTGCATTTCTAACATTCCATCATTGAAAGCGATAAAAATTTCTTCAATTCTTGGATACGCAAATGCTATTATGTTTTGTTTTGCCAGAAACAATTTACCCAGCTTTAGCAAATTTGTTCAAAGATGAAACCCCACATGCACTTCTCAACAAACAGCCACAAAAAAGCTTGAAAATGTCAAAATGAAAGCTTATTAAACGGTTGCGTTTAACGCGTTTATACACAGAAACCCTTTTTCTAGTTATGAAAAGAGATACCAACTCGAAAAAAGTTTAATTTTATCAGATTAATAAAAAATTAAAAAACTACTTTTTTGATTAATCGAATATAAAAAAATAACGAAAACAAAGTGATAATATCCAGAATATGGTGTAGTGTCCGAGCCAGAGCCTCGAACTGAACATTTCTGGAGAGACCAGTCAACTGTCCATCACTGCACATGACCCCATATGTAGTGAACAGTAGTAAGTAATAACACAATCCAGGAAATCAGACTCTCTTTGTAGATTTTACGAGTACACCTGGGTTTGATACAGCGAGCTTCCGTAGTTCTCCTCCTCCCGCCCCGGTATTACCACCTGGGAATTACAAAATACAACATGGGGGCGCTCTGGCGAATCAGAAGAACTCGTTTCCAAGATGGGAGTGGCTTTGAACCTTTTGCGGCGACTAAAGGAAGCGGCATGACTAATTTATTCCAGCACCGCAAACACAACCATGTTGTTGAATGGGGAGAGGTGTGTGTGTGTGTGTGTGTGTGTGTGTGGGGTGCTGCGGGATCAACATGACAGGGGCGAATTCCAAAACACCCACTACAAACAGGTACACACAGTGCACACATTTCCCCCTCTGTACCCAAAATCAAATTGTGTGTAAAAATAAATAAATAAATAAAAATCGGAGATCACCCCGAGATTCAATTTATTCAATTCAATTTCACAATGTGCGTCGTCTCAAAGCAGCTTTACAGAACATTCATTCATTCATCTTCTACCTATCTTTATCCGATCTTCCCTCGGGTCACGGGGAGTCTGTGTCTATCTCAGGCGTCTATGGGCATTAAGGCAGGATACACCCTGGATGGAATGCCAACCCATCACACACACACACACACACACATTCATACACTAGGGACAATTTTCCAAGGTGCCAATCAACCTACCGTGCATGTTTTTGGACCGGGGGAGGAAACCGGAGAACCCGGAGAAAAAAACCCCCTGAGGCACGGGGAGAACATGCACAAACTCACACACACATGGCCGAGACGGGAATCGAACCCGGACCCGTGGCGGTGTGAGGCGAACGTGCTAACCACTAAACCACCGTGCCCCCCCCATTTACCTAACAACATATATATATATATATATATATATATATATATATATATATATATATATATATATATATATATATATATATATATATATATTTATATTTATATGGGCGCATCTCCCAGCTGTAGTCTGAATATTTCTAGGATTCTGTTAATATACTACAATATGGGGGGTACTGAGGAGAACAACTCTACAAAAGTACATTTCATATTGAAAGCATAGACATGATGCAGGAACATGAACGGAATTTTGGGTTTTTAAAAAGCAGAGTTTATTTGATATTTTAGATATTTTGAGTACATTTGTGTCATTTCTTACAAAACTAATAAATGGTGGGTCAATCGATCCTTAAAAAAAAAAAAAAACAATCTTAAAAAGTTCCCCTAAATGCTCTAAGGAGAACTATCCAGAAACAACAACAACAACAACAAAGGACCAAGAGAGCTACCTCTGCTGCAGAAGATAATGACCAGCTAGTGTTGTTGTGCTATCAATACGATGCCAAGGTTAAATATCACGATACCATTACACGAGCGATACTGTGGCTGCTTATCTATCTATTAAAAGTTAATATATATATATATATATATATATATATATATATATATATATATAATATATATAAAAATAGCTAAAAACATGAAAAGGAGAAAAAAGGGGCGGAGAAAAAAAAAAAACAGGCGTGCCTCGAGCGCTGAAAACCTCTTCCTCTCGATCAGACTCAAGTACGCCCTCCCCCCTGCTCTTCTACTTTCGTTCATCCACTTCAACACTTCCCCTCCTCCCTCACTCGCTCCCTCCCTCCAGGCAGCATGCTGGCCGCTTGCTCTCCTCTGTTGACATCGCTCCAGCGGACCAGATAAAAGAGGCCAGCTGAGCACCGCACGCGCTGCCAGTCCTCCTCTCGAGCTCACACACACACACACACACACACACACACACACACACACCACACACACCTCTATCCTGACCCTCCTCCCGCTGTGCTTACTCATTCACATACAGATTTGTGGCAGTCTTTGGCTCGGCTCACGCTCTCTCAAAAGCCGGCGCTGCCGCACAGCTCCGCTCGCTATCTCAACACACACACACACGGCGCGCGCGCCGTGACTGCTCAGATGGCGTCGATTCTTTCCCTCGTACAGCGTCTTATGCACACTTATCCGCCGTACATTTTTCATCGAGGCAATAACACCGGACACCCGTGTTATCACGCTCTGATGTGGTAGGAGTGCATCGCGGACTTTCTACCGGCTTCCTGTGAAACCGCAGCGGCGTCCGGCCGACTACGCCGCACGCGCAAAGCCGAAGCGATGGGAATCGAACGCGCACCTGCAGCAGGCGACGATTACTCGCCCTCTGGAATTCCCGAAGGAACCCAAAGGAATTTAATGGGAATATAAATGTAAATAATAATATTTTGTGACTGGACAGAACCGGGGGCACGGTGGTTTAGTGGTTAGAACGTTCGCCTCACACCGCCAGGGTCCGGGTTTGATTCCCGTCTCGGCCATGTGTGTGTGGAGTTTGTGCATGTTTTCTCCCCGTGTCTCAGGGGGTTTTTCTTTCTTTTTTTTCTCCGGGTTCTCCGGTTTCCTCCTTTTTTCCTCCTCCCCCGGTCCAAAAACATGCACGGTAGGTTGATTGGCACCTTGGAAAATTATCCCTAGTGTATGAAGTGTGTGTGTGTGTGTGTGTGTATGTGCACTGCGATAGGTTGGCATTCCATCCAGGGTGTATCCTGCCTTAATGCCCATAGACGCCTGAGATAGACACAGACTCCCCGTGACCCGAGGGAAGATCGGATAAAGCGCTAGAAGATGAATGAATGAATGAATGGACAGAACCGGCCACTTCGCCCTCACCGCCACACTAATGGAACCGTTCCCGCGGGTTACGTACCAAAGTGTACACTTTGTGCATCTTTCCACCCCTAAATCAAGGTTACTAAAACAACTGCGTGATGCATGCTGGGTATTTTGGCGTGCGGCCCCGAAAAATCTCCAGCGTGACCTAATAACGAGCAGCGCGCCTCTCACCTTGTTCATGTTGCCTGCTTGCTGAGGGTTAATGCCCATCTGCTGAGCCCCCTGCGTCAGGGTCTCGGCCAGCACGCTGCCCGGTCCTCCGGGTGCGGCTCCTGCTGCCGCCGCCGCCACCTGCTGCCCGACAGACGCCGGGCCCTGGTACTGCATGCCTGCCGCGCCTCTGCCGCGCCCGACCGGCCCCAGCGTCCCGTTCATCACCTGGCCCTGCTGTTGCGCCGCCGCGCTCGACGCCATCATGCCGTTGTTCAGCATGGCCTGGTTGAAGCCGGGGTTCATGCCCATACCGGCGTTCCCCGGCGCCACGCCGCCCGTCGGTTTCGGCGTCGGAGAGGCGTGCGAGGGTGAGCCCTGTCCAAGCGGGCTCTTACCCAGGGCGCCCAGCTGAGTCCCCATGCCTCCCCCGGGCCCCGGGCTGGACGAGTTCAGAGCGGGCGAGTTGAGGCCCGTCCCGCTGCCCGCTCGCAGGAGCTCCGAGAGCTGCTTGTGCTTGGCGGCGGCGTCCGCCATCCCCGACGCGCCGCCCCCGCCCCCGTTCGAGGACATGGCCATCAGGCCAAGGTCTCCGTTGGGCCCGCTGGGAATGAGCTCATCCGGCAGGTTGCTCTCCAGGTCGTCCCAGGATAACGAGCTCAACTCTGCGGGAAAACAAAACAGGATCATCAGACACAGGACGAGGGGGCGGAGTAACACCCTTTCAAATAAATAAATAAATAAATAAATAAACAAACAAACAAACATTGCGGTGAACACTATATCATAAAAGGCGAGATCTGCAGCGAGGCATTCCCGGCGCGCGGGATTGAGATGCGGAGCGTGTAGCGCCTGGCGGGAAACGAGGGCACTCTGTCAGCAGGTGCCCGACACGAGAGCGACTCCAGAGGAGATCATCTCTTCCTCTTTTATCGCCCTCACACACA
>JACRUU010000012.1:5311998-5376998 GCA_030449085.1 Kryptopterus vitreolus
CAGAGAGAAGCACACACACAGAGAGAGACACACACCCAGACAGAGAGAATGAGACACACATACAGAGACACAGACGGAGAGAGAGACAGACAGACAGAGAGACACACACAAAGACAGACAGAAAGACACGTTTCCAAGCTTCAAAAATCTTCAAAAGAACAAATATATATAAAAGGTTTTTCACTCTTATCAAACCTACCCCTCAGTTCATGTGTTCTCTCTCTCTCTCTCTCTCTCTCTCTCTCCTTCTCAACTTTCTCTCAGGACTCCTCTGTCTCTCTCCATTTCCCTTTCTTCCCTGGTTATTTTTTTTTACCCTCTCTCTCTTAATTTACCGTCTCCATCCCCATATCCCAACTCTCAGATCTCCGTCACTTTCCTTTACTACACCTTCACTCCTCTTATTCACCACAGAGGTGTCTGTGGTGTTTATCTTCCTCCTCACCTCCAGAATTCAACACAAATCAACACAAATCAACACAATCCAACACAAATAAACACAATCCAACACACTCAACAATCCAACACCCTCCAACACAAATAAACAATCAAAACAATCAACACAAGTCAACCCCCAACACAAATCAACACACCCAACACAAATCAACACCCTCCAACACAAACCAACACAAATCAACACAAACAACACACCCCAACACAAATCAACACACTCCAACACAAATCAACACAAACCAACACACCCCAACACAAATCAACACACTCCAACACAAATCAACACACTCCAACACAAATCAACACACTCCAACACAAATCAACACAAATCAACACAAATCAACACAAATCAACATCAACACAAATCAACACAAATCAACACAAATCAACACACTCCAACACAAATCAACACACTCCAACACAAATCAACACCCTCCAACACAAACAACACCCTCCAACACCCTCCAACACACACCAACACCCTCCAACACAAATCAACACACTCCAACACAAATCAACACACTCCAACACACTCCAACACACTCCAACACACTCCAACACACTCCAACACACTCCAACACACTCCAACACACACCAACACAAATCAACACACTCCAACACAAACCAACACAAACCAACACAAACCAACACCCTCAACACACTCCAACACCCTCCAACACCACTCCCCAACACAAATCAACACACTCCAACACAAATCAACACCCTCCAACACAAATCCCAAACCCCCAACACAAATCAACACAACTCAACACAAATCACACAAATCAACACAAATCAAACAAATCAACACAATCAACACAAATCAACCAATCACACAAATCAACACACTCCAACACAAATCAACACACTCCAACACATTCCAACACATTCCAACACAAATCAACACAAATCAACACAAACCAACACATCCAACACACTCCAACACCCTCCAAACCCTCCACACACTCCAACTACCCTCCCCCAACACCCCCCAACCAAATCAACAACTCCAACACCTCAACACACTCTAACACACTCTCATCGTAACACTCGCAAAACACACTTCAACTAACACACTGCAACACACTACAACACTGCAACACACTCCACCACACCAACACACTCCAACACACTCCAACACAAATCAACACCTCCCACACAATCACTACCCCTCCAACACATCAACCAATCAACACCCTCCTCAACACACAACACTCCAACACAATCAACACAATCAACACAGCACAATCAACACTCAACACTATCCACAAATCAACACAAATCAACACAAATCAACACAAATCAACACAAATCAACACACTCCAACACAAATCAACACACTCCAACACAAATCAACACACTCCAACACAAATCAACACACTCCAACACACCCAACACACTCACCCAACACAAACACTCAACACCCTCCAACCAACACAAACACAAACAACATCCAACACAACCTCACACCAACACAAATACAACACACAACACCACTCCAACACAAATCAACACACTCCAACACAAATCAACACACTCCAACACAAATCAACACCCTCCAACACACATCAACAACACTCCCCAACACACTCCCCAACACAAATCAACACCCTCCAACACTCCAACAACACCCTCCAACCCCCTCCACACTCCAAAACACTCCAACAACCTCCAAAACCTCCAAAACACACTCCCAACCACATCAACACACCCAACACCACCCTCCAACAACAATCAACACACTACACTCCAACACAATCAACACATCCAACACATCAAACAACCCACAAATCAACACCTCAACACCAAATCAAACACCCTCCACACAATCAACACAAATCAACACCCACCAACACCCTCCAACCAACACAAATCAACACCCTCCAACACCCTCCAACACCAATCAACACACCCAACACAATCAACACCCTCCAACACCTCCAACACAAATCAACACACGCCAACCCAAATCAACACCCTCCACACCCTCCAACACAAATCAACACCCTCAACACAAATCAACACCCTCCAACACACTCCAACACACTCAACAATCCACACACTCACCAACACACTCCAACAAATCATCACAAATCAACACAAATCAACACAACAACACACCAACACACACCAACACAAACCAACACCCCCAACACAACACAAACCAACACACTCCAACACAAATCAACACAAATCAACACAAATCAACACAAATCAACACACTCCAACACAAATCAACACACTCCAACACACATCAACACAAATCAACACAAATCAACACAAATCAACACAAATCAACACAAATCAACACACTCCAACACATTCCAACACATTCCAACACAAATCAACACAAATCAACACAAATCAACACAAATCAACACAAATCAACACAAATCAACACAAATCAACACACTCCAACACAAATCAACACACTCCAACACCACTCCAACACACTCCAACACACTCCAACACACTCCAACACACTGCAACACACTGCAACTGCACACTGCAACACACTGCAACACACTGCAACACACTCCAACACAAATCACACACACCCTCCAACACAAATCAACACCAATCAACACCCTCCAACACACATCAACACCCTCCAACACAAATCAACACACTCCAACACACATCATCAAATCAACACCCTCCAACACAAATCAACACACTCCAACACAAATCAACACACTCAACACAAATCACCAACACACTCAAACCCACACACAACACTCCAACACACAAACAACACACCCCCCAATCAACACCCTCCAACACAAAACAACAATCAACACACACATCACACAATCAACACCCTCCAACACAAATCCACCAAATCAACACACTCCAAACCAACACACTCCAACACACTCCAATCAACACAAATCAACACTCCAACCAAACCACAAATCAACACACTCCACAACAATCAACAACACAAACACTCAACTCCAACACCTCCAACACACTCCAACACACTCCAACACACCGTCCTAACACAAACCAACACTCAACCACAAACACCCTCCCAACACTACCAACACAAAACACAACACCAACACAACACACATCACACATCAACACCCTCCAACACAAACTCAACACCACTCCAACACAAATCAACACCTCCCCAACACACTCCCCAACTCCAACACCCTCCAACCCCCTCCAACACCCTCCAACACCTCCAACAACCAACACCTCCAACACCACTCCAATTACAAATCAACACACTCCCCAACACACTCCCCAACACAAATCACACACACCTCCAACACAAATCAACACACCAACATCAACAACACACTCCAACACAAACCAACACAAATCAACACACTCCAACACAAATCAACACAAATCAACACAAATCAACACAAATCCAACACCCTCAAACACAAATCAACACCCTCCAACACCCTCAAACACAAATCAACACCCTCCAACACCCTCAAACACAAATCAACACCCTCCAAACCCTCAAACACAACACTCAACACCCCCAACACAATCAACACACACCAACACCCTCCAACACACGCCCAACCACCCTCCACACAACCCTCCAACACATCTCAACAACCCACCACTCCAACCAACACAAATCACCCAACACAACCAAATTCACCAACACAAACCAACACAAACCAACACACCCTCCAACACACCAACACAAATCACACAAATCAACACCCTCCAACACACTCCAACACAATCAACACCCTCCAACACACCTCCAACACAAATCAACACACTCCAACACCCTCCAACACAAATCAACACACTCCAACACAAATCAACACACCAAATCCAACACCAAACTCAACACAAATCAACACCCTCCAACACCCTCAAACACAAATCAACACCCTCCAACACCCTCAAACACAAATCAACACCCTCCAACACCCTCAACACAAATCAACACCCTCCAACACCCTCAACACAAATCAACACCCTCCAACACCCTCAAACACAAATCAACACCCTCCAACACCCTCCAAACACAAACCCTCCAACACCCTCCAACACCCTCAACACAAATCAACACCCTCCAACACAAATCAACACCTCCAACACCCAACACATCCAACACAAATCAACACCCACAATCAACACAAATCAACACCCTCCAACACCCTCCAACACACACCAACACAACAACAAATCAACAACCACACCCCTCCAAACACAACACACACTCCAACACACACTCCAACACCCTCCAACACATCAACACAAATCAACACAAACCAACACAAATCAACACAAATCACACAAACAACACATCCAACACAAATCAACACACTCCAACACCCTCCAACACAAATCAAACACACTCCAACACAAATCAACACACTCCAACACAAACACACTCCAACACAACACACTCCAAACGCACACTCCAACACACACACCAACACACACTCCAACACACTCTCCAACACACTCTCCAACACACTCTCCAACACACTCTCCAAAACACCCTCCAAAACACCCTCCAAAACACCCTCCACCCTCCAACACACCCTCCAAAACACCCTCCAACACACCCTCCAACACACCCTCCAACACACCCTCCAACACACACTCCAACACACACTCCAACACACACTCCAACACACACTCCAACACACCCTCCAACACACACTCCACACACTCCAACACACACTCCACACACACACTCCAACACACTCCAACACACACTCCAACAACACACACACGCACAACACACACTCAACACAAATCAACACACTCCAACACACACTCCAACACTAAAATCTTCATTTCCTGGTCATTTTTAACACTTAAATAGTTGTTTTCTGTCTGTTTACTTTCAGGACTTCACTGTACTGTACAGTGTCCTGTATTATTATTATTATTATTCTTCTCTCTCCCTGATTCACTTTATATTCTCTTTTTTATTCTCATGTTCTTTTTCTTTCATCCTCTCAAGTCCCCTCTCTCTCTTTATCCCTCTCTCTGGTTCTAACTTCCTCTCAGGTTCTTTCTTTCTGGTTCTTCGTTTCTCTCAACATGTTCACTGTCTCTCTCTTTTTCATTTCAGGTTCTCTCTCTCTCTCTCTCTCTCTCTCTCTCTCTCTCTCTCTAACTTCCTCCCAGGTTCTTTGGTTCTCTCCTTTGTGTCCCATCAAAAGTTCGCTTTTTGTTTTCTCACAACACACTCTGCAAACAAAAGACACAGAAGTGACTGTGCCCGAGTGAAGCACTGACAGTTTCCCGCAAGTGTGTGTGTGTGTGTGTTGTTCTGACAATTCGAGCTTGCGGCCTCCGGGATGGCGATCCGACGACCCCCTGGGGCATTCTGAAGGAGGAAAAGTGGCTGCGCAAATAAATAAATAAATAAATAAATAAATAAAGGGTATTGCAGTCCATGTGTGCAATCAACTGGTGTGGGGAAAGTAGAGCGATACACACGGAGATTTATATACAATCATACGAGTCGTATACATCGAATCCACACACACACACACACACACACACACACACACACACACACACACACACACACACAGACGCCATTCAACAACGTGGTTGTGTTAGAGGTGTCGGAATAAACTAGTCGCTGCACACTTTACCGCGGGGCTTTGGCGTGTTGAACCCGAACCGTTTCCATACGGATGACGAAACCACGCCCCTTTGGGGAAACAAGCTGTTCGGATCAGTCAGGGTGCCGGCGTGTTGCACCCCCCCCCCCCCTCGGTGTAATGAGGGGCGCGAGGCGGAGAAACTACGGAAGCTCTCTGGGCCAAACCGAGGCAACATTGTAATAAAAGCGTTTGCGTGTACACGTGAATCAGAAGGAAGTTGGAGCGAGAGAGTGAGAAACCAGAAAGAGGAAGGAAAAAAACCGAGAGAGAGCGCGAATGTCAAACCAGGGAAAAAAGGGAAACCAAGAAAGAGTGGAGTTCTGAAAACACTGAATCCTAGAGAGAGAGAGAGGAAGAGAGAGGGAGAGAGAGAGGGGGGGAGAGAGAGAGAGAGAGAGGGAGAACGGGAATTAAGAGTTATTCATTTCTGTTCAGGATAAAAGTGTGAATTAGAAAATTCAGGAAGATAAAAGTGTTCACGCGTGTGTTTTAATGGAGTGTGGTTAATGGTGTGTGTGTGTGTCGTTGAAGCAGAACAGGAGTGTTGGTGGTGATTTGTGTGTCGTGTGACGTACAAGGAAGGACGTTTATCAGTTTAGAGGCGGAGAAACTACGGAAGCTCTCTGGGCCAAACCGAGGTGAATTTTTTCAACAAACTAGAATTTAGCGATATGGCGATTGATCTCCCAGCTCTAGTGTAGAGGACACACCCAGACAGAGAGAGACACACCCAGACAGAGACACACACCCAGACAGAGAGAGACACACTCAGACAGAGAGAGAGAGAGAGAAACATACCGACAGAGAGAGAGAGAAAAACATACAGACAGAGAGAGAGACACCCGGACAGAGAGACACACACATACAGACAGAGAGAGACACACACACATACAGACAGAGAGACACACACACAGACACAGAGAGAGACACACACACACACACAGACACACAGAGACACACAGACACACACCCAGACAGACATAGAGAGAGACACACATACAGATAGACATAGATACACACACACATACAGACAGAGAGAAAGAGACACATACAGACAGAGAGAAAGAGACACACACACACAGAGAGAGACACACACAGACAGAGAGAGAGAGACACAGACAGAGAGAGAGACACGCCCAGACAGAGAAACACATACAGACAGACATAGAGAGACACACAAACACACAGACACAGAGAGAGAGAGGCACACACACAGAGAGAGAGACACACTCAGACAGAGAGAGAGACACACTCAGACAGAGAGAGACACACCCAGACAGAGAGAGAGACACACATACAGACAGAAAGAGAGAGAGACACACACATACAGAGAGAGAGAGAGACAGAACACACACAGACAGAGAGAGACACACACACAGACAGAGAGAGACACACCACAGACAGAGAGAGACACACAGGAGAAACACACAGACAGGAGAGAGAGAGACACACACAGACAGAGAGAGAGACACACACAGACAGTGAGAGATAGAGACACACACAGACAGAGAGAGAGACACCCAGACAGAGAGAGATACACACCCAGACAGAGAGAGAGAGACGCACACCCAGACAGAGAGAGACACACACACGCACGTTACACAACACAAAAATCAAAACAGACACTCGTGTTCCGCTTTAACGACACGGGCTCGATTAAAACACACGTGTGAACATTTTTTATCTTTAATTCACGCTTTTATAGGAATACCTATAATAGAGAGACACACACATACAGTCAGACATAGAGAGACACACATACAGACAGAGAGAGAGACACACACACAGACAGAGAGACACACACACACAGACAGAGAGACACACACCCAGACAGAGAGACACACATACAGAGAGACAGACAGAGCCAGACAGAGGGACAGACATACAGACAGACAGAGAGACACACATACAGACAGACATAGAGACACACAGACAGAGAGGGAGACACACAGAGAGAGA
The DNA here is from genome assembly GCA_030449085.1 of Kryptopterus vitreolus. Lineage (NCBI taxonomy): Eukaryota > Metazoa > Chordata > Actinopteri > Siluriformes > Siluridae > Kryptopterus > Kryptopterus vitreolus. The sequence continues at coordinate 5,320,026 of JACRUU010000012.1, forward strand.
GAGAGAGAGAGAGACAGACAGAGAGAGAGAGACACACACCCAGACAGAGAGAGAGAGAGACAGAGACACACACACACACAGACAGTGAGAGATAGAGAGACACACAGACAGAGAGAGAGAGAGAGACACACCCAGACAGTGAGAGATAGAGAGACACACAGACAGAGAGAGAGAGAGAGAGAGACACACACCAGACAGTGAGAGATAGAGAGACACACAGACAGAGAGAGAGAGAGACACACACAGACAGTGAGAGATAGAGAGACACACAGACAGAGAGAGAGAGACACACACACAGACAGAGAGAGAGAGAGAGAGAGAGCAAGAGACACAGACAGAGAGAGAGAGAGAGAGACACACACACACAGACAGTGAGAGATAGAGAGACACACAGACAGACAGAGAGACAGACACACACAGACAGTGAGAGAGAGAGACACAGAGAGAGAGAGAGAGACACACAGACAGAGAGAGAGAGAGACGCACGCGCACGTTACACGACACAAAAATCACCACCGACACTGGTGTTCCGCTTTAACGACACGGGTTCGATTAAAACACACGCGTGAACATTTTTATCTTCCTGAATTTTCTAATTCACGCTTTTATCTTTGATAGGAATTCCGAATCAAACACGCTCCAGTCCAGTCTCAGAGAAACTTCACTCGGGACACCCAGGATCGGAAAAACAGAGTCTCTGCTCCACGGTGTACATTTCCAAAGGGGGACAGAGGGGGATTTTACCGAGAGAAGACGAGTATACGGACATTGGATATCGTGTGTGTGTTTGTTTGTTTTACGCAAACGTTAAGAGACACTGAAGTTTTTATTGAACAGAATACATTATAGGGGACGATAAACGTCCTGCCTCGCGCCTCGCACGTCACACGACACACAAATCACCACCGACACTCGTGTTCTGCTTCAACCACACACACACCATTAAAACACACACTCGATTAAAACACACACCATTAAAACACACGCGTGAACACTTATTCCAAACACAAATGAATAACTCTTAATTCCCATTCTCTCTCTCTCTCTCTCTCTCCCTTTCCCGTTCTCTCTCTCTCTCTCTCTCTCCCCCTTTCCCGTTCTCTCGCTCTCTCTCTCCCTTTCCCGTTCTCTCGCTCTCTCTCTCCCTTTCCCCCGTTCTCTCTCTCTCCCTCTCTCTCCCTATCTCTCTTTCCGTTCTCCTCTCTCTCTCTCCCTACCTTTTCCCGTCTCTCTCTCTCTCTCTCTCTCCCTTTCCCGTTCTCTCTCTCGGGAGAGAGAGACTCTCTCTCTCTCATCTCTTTACTTTCCCGAGTCTCGGCTCTCGAGGGAGCTCTCTCTCTCTCCCTTTCCCGTTCTCTCTCTCTCTCTCTCTCTCTCTCCCTTTCCCGTTCTCTCGCTCTCTCTCTCTCTCTCCTTGTCCCCGTTCTCTCGCTCTCTCTCTCTCCTTTCGGTTCTCTCTCGCTCTCTCTCACTCCCGTTTCCCGTCTCTCTCTCTCTCTCTTCTCTCTCTCTCCCTCAGGCCGTTCATCCGTTCTCTCGCTCTCTCTCTCTCTCTCCCTTTCTCTCGCTCTCTCTCTCTCTCTCTCTCCCTTTCCCGTTCTCTCGCTCTCTCTCTCTCTCTCTCCGTCTCTCTCGCTCTCTCTCTCTTTCCCGTTCTCTCGCTCTCTCTCTCCCTTTCCCGTTCTCTCGCTCTCTCTCTCCCTTTCCCGTTCTCTCGCTCTCTCTCTCTTTCCCGTTCTCTCGCTCTCTCTCTCTCTCTCTCCCTTTCCCGTTCTCTCTCTCCTGTTCATCTCTCTCTCTCTCTCTTCTCTCTCTCCCTTTCTCTCTCTCCTGTTCTCCCTCTCTCTCTCCCTTTCCCGTTCTCTCTCTCTCTCCTGTTCTCTCTCTCCCTTTCCCGTTCTCTCCCTCTCTCTCTCTCTCTCTAGGATTCAGTGTTTTCACAACTCCACTCTTTCTTGGTTTCCCTTTTCCCTGGTTTGACGTTCGCGCTCTCTCTCCGTTTTTTCCTCCCTCTTTCTGGTTTCTCACTCTCTCGCTCCAACTTCCTTCTGATTCACGTGTACACGCAAACGCTTTTATTGCAATTTAGCCGCACACGTGAGCGCGTTTATTACTGTGAACGATTTTATTATGATTCAGGCTCTCACACACACACACACACACACACACACACACACACACACACACACACGAAATGTACAAAATGTACACATGGACGCTTTTGTGATGACTGTGGTTCGCACACGCGAGCACATGCATCAAGATTCAGGTTCGCACGTGGACGCTTGTGATTTCGTTTATGGTGTCATTTGGAAACTTTAGAAACCGCACTTATACAAATCCTAACTTTCCATATCCAGTACTTTTTTATTCATTCATTCATCTTCTAGCACTTTATCCGATCTTCCCTCGGGTCACGGGGAGCCTGTGTCTATCTCAGGCGTCTATGGGCATTAAGGCAGGATACACCCTGGATGGAATGTCAACCCATCACAGGACACACACACACTCACAATCACACACACATTCACACACTAGGGACAATTTTCCAAGGTGCCAATCAACCTACCGTGCATGTTTTTTGACCGGGGGAGGAAACCGGAGAACCCGGAGAAAAACCCCCTGAGGCACGGGGAGAACATGCACAAACTCCACACACACATGGCCGAGACGGGAATCGAACCCGGACCCTGGCGGTGTGAGGCGAACGTGATAACCGCTAAACCACCGTGCCCCCACTTTCGATTTATACTTTTTGTGCGAATACATTCCGCATTCCTGTTCACAAAACATCATGACGGACCAAAAAAATCGTCACCAATCACACCATACGATCGTTAAGATTCGTTTGTCTCGGCGTGATCATTAGTAGTAGAGCTCTTCAGGACGGACGCCGCGCTCGATTTTATTCCCCATTTCTCTCTCTGCGGACAAAGCCCGCGTTATAGCCGCTATAACATGTGTAATAACAGGTAATAAGTGTGCTCAATAGCATTCTGTTCTCGTTTATTCCTTTGGCTGTTTTTGCGTGACATTGTTGAACTCGAACCTGGCAGTGAGGTATAACAAGTACACAAACGTTAATTGAGGTTTGCATTGACGCGTATTCGACACGTGGGGTTGCAAAAATGGGACTTTTAAAGGTCGAGGACCACGTGTTTATTTCCGTGAAATTGTACATGAAAATAAGCCTCGTTAAAAATCGACCTTTTTCTTAATAATAAAGTAAATAATACATTTTTTTTACCTCAGAAATATCCCACAAACCTCACGAGTGGCTTATTTGTAAACGCACGGACGTATTTCTGACGCTATATAAAAGCTTTCCTTTTACTGAAGCGTCACCTTTGACGCAGGATACCTTTTGATTTATACGTACGACAGAGATACCTGTGGCCAACAACCAAACATGAGACCAAAAAACCGCCAGCATGCCTGGCAGGTGTATAATTCCGCGACGCACGGACGGACGGACGGACGGGACGGGACGGCGACGCCTTCCGAGTGCCCTTTCAACACGTCGCAATTTTCTTCACTCGCGGTTTCTTTTACTGACTTCAGATCAGAATAACTGTGCACGCAAAACCTGAGAGAAAATCTCTTTATAGACCTTTAAATTGACCTAAAGTGCAGATTTAGTTGCCAGTAAAAAAAATAAAAAATATTGATTTCACCCCCCCTCCCCCCCGCCTCGCCTGGCGAACGCTTCACTTGGAACCGAGATGCTTAACGCGAAATCTTAATATTCCCGCGTATTCGCACACAGCAGTGTGGATTCACTTCCTACAGGAGAGGGAACGCGGTCTTGGGACGCTTCAGAATTTCTTTCCTTTAATGATACATCTCTCTAACGATATGACGCAGCATCGCTTTTTAACCGTTAGATTTACACGCGCTAGGGGGTTTGCGACGGTCGGCAGCGCGCCAAACGCTGAGGGTTTCCCTTCGACAGCGTGCCTCGTTTTACTTGGTTCTCGATGATTTCAATGACGATTAAACGTATTCAAAACCGTGTGTTGTTGATGGAATTCGGGCAGGAAAAGAGGCTTCGGCGACGCCGAAAACGCGCTCGAGAGCGTCGAGACCGACCCAACGTACCTTCATGTAATTGTGCATGAAAATAAGCCAGGCGACAGAAGGCCAGGTCTCGCTTAACGGCAGCTTTGGTTAATATTCACCTGCGAAATCTCAACAAGGATGCTGAATATTAGACGCCTCACGAGAGGGTCACGGACGTGACGGATATATTCTCTTACGTCACCTTTCGTATCTTGCGATTTTGAGGCATTAGCATACTGCTGATTACTTTCCAATGACGTCGTGCTTTCGGAGGGGTTTATTTCTAAATACGTGGAAAGGAGAGTGCAGCGTCTTGTCAGACAAGTTTAAATGTATTCTTTTCTTTTTTTTTTTTAATAGACAAGATATTTGAACCCGGGAAGCAAGATGTCTTTTTTTTTTTTAATATTTACTAGTGTGCACATGTAGGCGACATATGCTGATTATTGGCTTACGACACATTTATTTCTAAATATGTGAAATTCGAAAGTATGTGCACACACACACACACACACACACACACACACACACACACATATATATATAGACAGATGTGTATGCAGATTTATAACATTTACAGCATTTGGCAGACGCCCTTATCCAGAGCGACTTACAACTGAGCAATTGAGGGTTAAGGGCCTTGCTCAAGGGCCCACTAGTGACAGCTTGGTGGTGGTGGTGGTGGGGTTTGAACCCATGATTTTCCAGTCCCGAGTCCAACACCTTAACCACTGGGCTACACCACCACCCCTACCTCATAAGCACTAGGCGCCATACCGCCGAACGCTGGCGATTTTCCTACACCTTTCAGGTGTTTTATGTCAGAATGCACGTGTTTTTCCGGACGCGAACTAAAGTCTCCTCGTGGCGCTTTTGACTCGAATGTGAAGCCGTGCGCCGTCCGAATGTAGCCGTAACAGGAACACAAACTGGAGATCTCCTGTAAACAGCCTGAAATCGACCTCCTAAACAGAAGCGAGGCCTCGGATGGTGATGAGTTTCCTCTGACCGCATGCCTCTCCATGTGCTACCGACCCGTGCGTATTTCTGGGGGGGGGTGGGGGGGGTGCATTTATAATTATATTTTATCGAATTATAGCATGAGAATAAGTCCTGGGTTTAAAAAAAAAAAAACAAAAAAACAAAAACAAATAAACAAGATGCAAATCGACCCTTTTTTAAAAAAATAAAAAAGTTACTATTACGTGAGGACATTTGTCCAGGATGAATGGAGGCGTGCTGCATGGTCCCGTTCCTGTCCCGCACGCACGCAGGACAGGGACGGGACAGGGACAGCTCCGTCCTCGCGCACCGAGGCGTCACGCGCACCTTCCAGCCGTCCACTGACATCCCCCACGCGCACGTTAGTCAAGCCCTCAGGCGTTTTCTGTCCATTCGGCGGAGGGTCGTCCCCCCCCCCCCCTACACACACACACACACACACACACACACACAACACACACACACACACACAACTGATACACCGATTTAAAACACTGACAACCGATTTAAACACGAACCCCAAGAGCCACAGAAAACAAGTTATAACGCTTTATAACAACAAATGAATATGGTTTTTCTGACAGAAATATATATATATATATATATATATATATATATATATATATATATATAAATATATAAAAACGTACGGTGCGAAAGGCGGTGGTGAGGGGAAATGCTAGCTAGCTAGCGGAGGGTAAACACGGCACTTTTACAGCGAAGAAAAGCCCAAATACGGAAAAGAGAAATGACCCAGGTAGGTTTTTGTGTGAGGTTTAGAGTGTGTAAGAGAAGTGTGTGTGTATGTGTGTGTGTATTTATATATACATATATATATATATATTTATGTATGCATTAAGTTAGTTAGCGTTTACCTGGCCCGTCTGAGGCAGGTGCTGTCATCTTCGGCCTCTTCGCGCTCGGGGGTCCAGCATCCAACAGATTATCAGTCTTCTTCCTTTTTCTTTTCTCTTTTTTCCATTTTCTTTTCCTTTTTAATTATAATTAAAGCAAAAAAAATTAAAATCCTTGAGGCGAAGTGGGGGGGTTGTTGTTTGTTTTCTCCCGTTCCTCAGCGTGAAAAAAATAACGTATACATGAAGTGGAATTCACTTCTACGTTCGAGTTGCTAATTAGCTCAAGCTAAGCAGCGAGGAGGGATTCTCAGAGAAGCAGCAACAGCGCCACCGCCATTTACCCCATGATAATCCAACACCCAACACCCACATTATCGTCGCTAAATCAACCCCCCCCCACCTCCGGAAAGATTATTCAATATATAAATTACTTTCAAAGAATTAAAAAAGGTTTTGTTGTTGTTGTTTTTTTAAATGGCGAAAGCGTGTAAATGGGGGATATTCCGGAGGAATCGTGCGTTCGTGCGTGCGGGCGGGCGGGCGAGCGCTTCGGTCGTGGCGCCGATGTTAAATGTGCATCCTCATCAAAACCTTTTCTCTGGCGTCAAAAAAAAAATCGTGCAAAACCCTCCAAACGTGCACAAACGCATCTTAAAAGCCTTTCTGGTTTTTTTCCCCCCTTTTAAATAGTTTCCTTTCCCCCTCCGTCTTGCAAGCGTCGATGCCGTGCGCCGAGGTCGGCTCCCCCTGTCTCGGTGTGAACGACACGGAGCGAACGGGGAAATCAAAGGTAATAACGCGAAAGAACGAGAGGAGGAGGAGGAGGAGGAGGAGGAGGGAAGGCTTGCTGCTTGCTTCTTTTTTTTTTTTTTTTTGGGGTTGGTTCGTGGCCGACGCGAATGCCTCCGGGCTTTTTTTTCCGCCCGAATCGGCTCCGTAGCGCTTCACCGGAGGCGCCTCGGGCCGCGAGCTGTCGCCGGACGTCGCCTCGGACGCGCCGTTCCCGAGTTAAAAACCAGCGCCGTGTCGAAATCCCGATTCCCGAGCCGCGACAAGATGGCGGCTGTTGATTCCTTCGATACAAAAAAAAAAAAAAAAAAAAAAAAAAAAAAAAGTTTTTTTTTTTTTCCAGCGACGAGGGGGAGGAGCGTGCGTGTACGCGCTTACGTAATGACCCGAGCGTCACGCAAAAAAAAGCCATGCAAGTCTGATTTCAAACGATAGGGGGCGACAAAGGAAACAAAATCGTCATCCTCCGAATCAAACATTTCTCCCCCCTCAGTTAGAAATACGTGTTTAGTTTAGTTCGGTTTTACAGTCGTTTTTCTTTTCTTACAGATGAAAAAGAATGCGCTCACACGCACCTTTAATGTGAACGTTATAAAATGAGCGTCAAAATCGCGCATGTTCTGGTCAACCGATAGGGGGCGACAAAGTATCAGAAATGTTCTAAAAAACCTTCCCCACCACCACCTTTTTTTTAAACGTATAAATTTGGGTAATTTTTGTTCCGTATAACAGACCGGACACAAGAAGTATCCATTTTTATTTCACAATGATTAAATTTTTTGTTTATATATATTTTGAACACTGATTTTTTTTCCCCGAGAGGATGAAAAAAAAATCATAATTTGACATGATTACTAAAATGATAACACTATGGTATTTCTTTGTCTTGACCAGAAGATATGGCATTACATTTTGTATTTCTTGTATAACTGATGTGGTGTAAAATGATGTTGTGGTGATGTTTTTGATAGTTCCTGAAAAAAAACACACACACACACTGAAAACAAATCTGCATTTAGCTGCAAGTCCACAAATGACACATTTGAACTTGAAAATCTTCAACCTCATCATAATACAAATGTTTTTCATTCATAAATGATCAGTTACAAATGTAAATGACAGCATAAAAATTCTGCATCACAAACCTACACTGTCACAACACTTCTTCTGCATCATTTGGATGATTGTTCATTTTAATGGGGGCTGGGGGTGGGGGTGTAATTGGGGAACAAAAGCATTCCTGCTCTAGAATTGCATTCTATACTTTTGACCCATACTGTATGAGAGAAATTTCCAAGTATAGCCTTGAGCAAAAAGTGTGTGTTGGGTGGGGTGGTGGTCTACAAATAAGCCTTACAGGGGGGGAAGGTCCAATTCGTTCCCGATTATTCATGTGAACAAATAAAATCTGAACCCTTATCAACAGATACATTCTTTCTGCGACCATTTCATGCACACACAAATAAATCACCACCACACACTAATCACACCAGTGACAATAGCTTCTTTTTCTCTCCACATTTTTTTCCTGCTCCATATCTGGCACATGCACTTTTTTTTTCTTTCAAATCATGAAAATATTCCAAAAAAAAAAAAAAAAAAGAAAAACAAAACAAAACTTACATATGGATATGTACATACAAAGTGAATTGTGCAAATGTATACAGATTATGCTCATGTATGGATTAAATGTATAATGTGCACAAAAAAAATTAAATCATATTCAAACGTGACATATACTCTACACACACACACAAAAACAAATGCAAAATCAATGTCAGATTTCTTTGGTTCACATAAAAAAACTTCCTCCCATATGGCAAATATATAATACTAATTTTAACCCAAAAAAAAGGTAGTTTTGATGGCACATTTTACTTATTTTTTTCCCCACTTTGGTAGCACACCTAAGCCTAATATATTGTATTTTCCACATGTGTTCATCTTCAGATAAATAAACAGCTTATTACATCAAGGCACAATTTTTCTCCTCAGGATTAAGTGAAATTCACGATAAATTTATGCCTCCGGTCTTCAAAACCACAAACACTCGTGGAGTGTTTTAATTGTATTACTATATCGTCCAAGTTGGTTTGCGGGCTAGCATATGCTATCTTCTGCTCTTATTACAATTTAACACCAATGTAGTGTCCCAAATACTGTTTGACATATCAACGGTGACTTGTCCCACAGGAGGAGGGACAAAAAAAAAAGTGAAAAAAATTTAATTAAATAAAAAAATGCAGTCTGTACTCATATTGCTTGAAATATTACAATTAGTGAGTGATGAGTGCAATGCCAATCATGACTACGCATCCTCTAAAAAAAAAACAGTATTGGAACACAACCAAGAGTTTCTTCCCTTTATACTCTAGGGGGCATCACAGCAAGTGCTCATGTGTACAAGTGAACTAGACTGAAAATGATGCACAAGACACTCATTCCATCCCATACAAACTCCAAAAAACAAAAGAAATAAACACACACATAGCTAGACATTAGTGAATAGGTTTAAATACTGTCAGCTTGCACCCCCCCACGCTCCCCCTATTTTGTCTTTTAAACATTTCCTTGCTGATGGTGTGATCATACATAACATCTGGAGTGACTCCAACTTTAGTGTGATGTGGTCAAAAAGCAGTGCGCCATACAATAATGAACAAAAAGAAGGGAGGAAAAAAAAAATCCTTTATCCACCCAAAGTTATTTCCATATCAATATACACAGTGTTGATACTTTTGATCTATTTCCGTGTAGGAATTAAAACGCAAAATAAAAGGTCTTGCGATACAGGACACAATAGTTTTTTTTTTTCCATTCATGAGAAAGTGCTAAGAGGAAAAAAAGGCACTGGATTGTTTTGTTTTTTTTTTCAGAGAAGAAAAACAATAAGGAAAGTCTCAGGACCTTCTGCTTCAAGTAAGCAGCAAATGTAATGAAATTCGTCATAATGCCGTGCTCGTAATCAGAAGGTTGCGTGTTCAAATCCCAGCACTGTCGGAGAGCAACAGTTAACCAATGCCACGTCCACCACCTTTGACCTGCTGCTAAACTTGAGAAACGTGTGAAGCTTTATAAGATTGGAGAATTTGAAATGTATATAAAGAGCAAAATCTTTAAAAAAAAAAAAAAAAAAAAAAAAAAGACATATTTGGAAGGAGTCTCTAGTGTTGCGAGGGAAATAAATGACGTGGCATTTTCCAGACTTTTAAAAAGAGGGTTAATGACTGGCCTGCCCAGGTCGTCACAGAAACGTCAACGTTCCTCGTTTCTAGGCTAGCAGATTTGTGAACAAGATGGTGGAGACAAAACACATTTGGCCCTTAAACCAGTCCTTCAACTTCAGGCTTGGATTAGATTCTTCCTCGCTCATGAGAACAAAGTAACAATGCAAACAAGCGACTTATTCAGCTCTTAATCTGCTACATGACTAAAAGGTAATGCCTTTTATTAAAAAGAAAAAAAAAAAACCCTTCTGGACTAACCTAAAAATAAGGCGGATGGTGGGTTAGAATCCAGTCAGAAAGTGTTTTGCACAATTCAACCACACAGCATCACTTAATCTCACTCGGAAAGGAGGAAAAATATAACAACAAAAGGCACGAGGGAAAGAAAAGAAGAAAAGTTTGATAAGAAATGGCGTGACTGGAAACGCAGGAAGGTTCCAACCTAAGCCACACAGGAGAAAGAGAGAAAGAGAGAGAGAGAGAGAGAGAGAGAGAGAGAGAGAGAGAGAGCGCAGACACCAAACACTACTGGCACGATCCGAGAAATCAATCCCTCTTAAACAGGACGTCTTATGCCCGACATAAATATCAAAAAGTGTTTTTTTTTCTTTTTCTTTTCGTTTCATCAAATAGTGAGTAGAAAAACTTCTTAAAACACAAATATAAATCATTCACAGTAATAGCTTGGCTAAATGCTTCTCTGTTGGAAAAAAAAAATATATCCCTTATGATTATTTAATTCTCCTTAAAGTGAGATTTTGTGCTGTTGGGCTAAAATGGCACAAAGTCGAGGTTGTACTGGATTGCTGCACAGTGTTAGGTGACTACAAACTCCAACAAAGCGAATCAAAGTGGATCTGAAAACTTCCACAACTCTCCCTTTATGCAAAGGAAACGAGGGTCTTGCCGATGTACACCGCCTGGCCAAAAGTATTGGGACAACCCAGTGTTCCTGCCATATTCCTCTATTTGGTTCTTCCCCAAACTGTCATCACGGGATGCAAAAATCTGAAACGTTCCCGAGCTACAATATATTCCAGCATGCCACAAAGTGCACAAAGCCAATGGAAGATCCAACACTACTGAACAAACCTTCTCACCTTCATTAGCGTCTGACTATACTCGCACCCCTATGCAGCCTGAATAAATTCTTACAAATGTCCACAAATCCTACTGGAACATCTTAACAAGAGTAAATGTCGAATGGGATGTTCAAAACAAAACAAACCAATCAGGTGTCCACAAACTTTTGCCCATGTAATTGTTTTTTTTAAATCATACCAATGGATCAATAATATAATAAGCCAATATACTATAATGTCATTCTTTTAGGTTACACCTAAGAAACGTTTGCGAAACATAAGACTAGCCACTGAATTAAGACAAAAGTAATGGCGCCCTTTGAAAGGAGGTGGCATTAGAGTGTGTGTGTGTGTGTGAGTGTGTGTGTGTGTGTGTGGCCGAGCTGCTTTACCGGAAGATTCAGCGCATTTAGGAAGCGTGCTTTCTCCATTTACACATTTTAACAACGAGAACTTTGCCTTACCAGGAGTGTCGCGGGTGGGCGTGGCTAAACATTTGTTCGGTTCGGCGACTGAAAATATCGACACGCAACTTTACGCATAGACTGACATACGGGGGGCCTTTTCGTAACATTTTTAGATAATATGAGATAATTTCGATAATATAGATCCAATTTTTTTTGTTCAAACTCTGATATGTTGTGTGTGAGAAATGTTTTGCGGGAACCTGGCAACAAATCATTTCTGTCCTTTCATTGGGATCGGTATTCGTGGGAGGAAAAAATAGTAAGCAGAATTGAAGTAAAGAAATGTAGTGGGGGAAAAAAAAAATACAACATGGTAACGTAATTGCAAACTGTGATACAAGCAAAGTAAAATCGACTTGATATCAGCATATGCTTACTGGAAAGTGTTTGGCTGCATTTCAGGTATTTGGTTGCATTGTGCGTTACTTCTATCACTTTGCCAGCAAATGTTCTCGCGAGGCTAGCACGGGCATTGTGAACAGCGTCGCAGCTCAAAAACCCTCCGTCCCTCCGTCCGTCCCCGTCTATACGATTATAATTAGACAGCAAACAGGAACGACTCAAATTACTTTTCCGTGTGCATTTTGGTAAAAAAAAAAACTTGGTTGAGTAGCTGTGCTCAGAGTTGCTCCTTGCAACAAAATATTACAAAAAAAAAAAAAAAAATGCCATGATCTAATAATGAAAATTAAATTCCCTTGAACTACGATTCAACACTTCTTACTTCTAGCCACTGGCACTTTTTTTTGCCCCCGTACTTAAGGTCACATGTTCTGAAATTAAGAAATGAGTACAGCAAAAATAATTGCAATATATTAACAAAACTGTTTTAAGAAAATAAATCGGAAAACCACAGAATTGTCCGTTGTCAGTCTTTTTTTTTGTTGTTGTTGTTGTTTGTTTGTTTGCTTGTTTGTTTTTTAATGGCATGCTAGCTATTGTTCCATAATCTCCAATTTGTTCGTATAGTTTTCTGATCAGACGTGTGCACAAATACATTTTTACCGAAGGCACTTTAACAAACTTAAGAAGCACGCCACTGAAATAACGAGAACCTCAGAAAACGTAAAAAAAAAAAAAAAAGGACTTGTCCCGTCTTTCATTATTGTGCCAGACTGTGATCCACACAGATCCCAACCCCCTCCCCCCCCATAACCTTCTTTAATATTATAGAGTTGTTTAAGTGGGAAACTAAACAGATTGGTCTCCTACATTTAATATTGATTATTAAGGCACCTCGGGAGGTGAACCTCAGTGAAATATATACCCTCATGCCCAAGAAATGAGAGAAGTGAGGCAGACAAGACAGTGAAGATCAGCAGCTTCAGGAGCGGATTAAAGCCTTTCTCCCACTCGGAGCTTTGAGCGTTCGTTCGCCTCTTCCTCCTCCTCTTCGGCAGCTCGTAAAGGTGTTTCTGGTCTTGCTAGAGGCGTGCTAATCTGTGCTATCAAAGACTGTGTCTGTGTGCCACCAAAAGTTGGCACGGGAGGAGAATTCGCCAAAGACTCGCCTTTGAGCAATGGGTCTCTGAAAGTGTCTTTGTGCCACACTTCTGACAAATGAGTCGGGCCTACGTTAGGTCCCTGAGGCAACCCGTGGTCGTTTCGACAGGCGCTCGGGGAAGAAGAGGGACAACTGTGATTGTTTGCGGACGACGATGCCGGTGTTGGACTGGCTGCCACGGCGAGTGCCTTGCTGGGCAGTTTGTTCATATTCTCTTCCTTGCTCGGAGGCTCAGAGGATTGTTTGGACCCGCTTTCATTAAGTTTGGGGTAAAGGTATGTCCTCATCTGCCCCTTTCCCTTGACGTTAACAGTGCCGCGGTAATCGAAGGCGTAGTCCATCGCGCTGAGCACGGCGTGGCTCTCCTCACTCACCTGAACGCGACACTCGACCCCGGTGCTGTCCATCCGGCTGGCGATGTTCACGGTGTCGCCCCAGATATCATAAAGCAGCTTGGTGGTGCCGATGACGCCGGCGGTCAGCGGGCCGTGATTGAAGCCGATGCGCAGCTTGAACTGGAAGCCGAGCATGTTCTTGTTGAAGTCGTCCACTACCCGCATCATCTCCAGCGCGAATTCGAACAGGGCGCGCAGGTGAGCATGGGGATGCGTCTGATCGCGGCACTGCCGTCCGTTCAGCCCCGACGCCGCCATGTAGGTGGCGCCGATGGTCTTGATCTTCTCGACGCTGGAGAACGGCTGCTTGCGCAGCATCTCGTCAAAGTCGCCGATGAGCTCGTTCAGCACGCGGTAGCACTCTTTGCCGCCCTCGAAGCTCTCCTCGTAGAACTCGCTGAAGTTCACGATGCTGGCGAAGATCACGCCGACGTTGTCGTGGTCCTTGGAGTAGCTCTGCGTCACTTTCAGCTGCTCGGCCACGTGGATGGGGATGATGTTGCGCAGCAGCCAGTCGGCTTGGTCTCGCATCGTCTGGATCTTGATGCGGTGTTTGTCGGCCTCGACGTTGCCGTGGTAGTGCAGGCGGTAGCTGACTTCAAACTCGCGGTTGAGGAACCACACGAGGAGCAGCAGCAGGAAGAATGACAAGATCGTCTCGGGAGCCAGGAGGTCTAAAGCCGTGGGATGCAACTGACCCGTCCAACTTGCGTCAAGACTGGTGTTGCTAATATTACTGTAAAAGTGGCATCAACAGACAAAGTGTTTCAATCTCAGTTTACAGGGAGTTAATATATATCAAATATAATCATTTGATGACTGGATTATAGCGGTCAGATGATTATGGGCCTAAAACAAGACTTACCGCGTTATGCTCATGCTGGTGCTAGAAGACAGAAATGACCATCAGTAACTGAATCATACTGCCTCCATAAGTCAGGCACTTGTATAATATCTACATTTAACAACTTTATCCAAAATAATACAGAGCCAATGCCATGTCAACAAGGTTTATACTCTTTAGAACTGAGCTAAAATTATAAATGAATAAAAAAGAAAAATATCTGCTACAAACTGAGTGTGGTGTCTGACCTTGGCCTGGTGGGGGCACTGTAGAGCACAGCCAGCAGAGACACTCCTGTGGCAGTGGCCAGAACCGAGCGCATCCAGAAACTCAGCTGGCAGAAATTGCAGTACTGGATGATGGCAATGATAATAGCACTGCACATGAACATAGTTACCTACCACAACAAGAAATATAAAATATGAATTAATGTAGTCATGGAAACCTGCATGCAGCTGAGCCGGAAGTTGTTGACTCGGTGCCACATGCATATAAGTACTTTTGTCATCTTTCAGGCTTATTTAATCCTAAAAGTAGCCATTAAACCAGCTGTCCTGGTTGACATTGATGACATTTTATTTTCAATACACTGAAGTTGCTCGGGAAAAAAAAAAAGCAAGTGGCTATAAATGAAGCCCTGCCGAGAACGTAGTCATTTTAAACCTCCGTGTACATAAGTGAAATGAAAAGCTAAGAATCTCCAAATACAAACCGTCTTTTTTTTCCCCCTCTTACCTGAATAGACAGGTGGAGGCTGCATGCCAGGTGGGAGAAAACCGAAATGGCAGGAAGGGACACGAGCACAGCGCCAACAACATGACGGGGCACCCAGCCAGAGACCAACTTCAGGAGGGACTGAGTGCAGCTGAACACATTGTCCAGGTAGAAGGTCATACTGTCAGGGGAAGTGGAGGGTTAATTAGGGGTTGCATTCGTGTCACTATTTTAAATACGACACAGAGTATATTTAAACTTGCCAAATCTCTGTACAATGCACAGTTCTTTCCCTTGGCACTGTGTTTCTCTCTAGGTCGTTCAGTATCACAGAGGAGGTGTGGCCTTGGTTACTGTCAGCGCTGACTAATTGAATGAGATGGGACTGTCTGTCCCACAGGTATATGCATTGTGTCCCTGAAGTAAATTTAATAGGAATTGTGCCTTCTGTCATTCCCACTCACATGTACACTGTTTTTTTTTTGTTTTTTTTTTTTTAATGAAACACTGTCCCAAAGCAGCTTCACAGAAATAAATTCATAAATTAGTCGCCATGATTTTTTCCCCATAGGACAAGCTAGTAGTGACTCAACCTGTCCTCATCTGGGTGACACCCAATATCCATTCATTATAGTTCCATCATCAACACAAACAATTAATGAGATTAATGATCTGTGGTTAAGGCAAGGTTACATGTTCACATCCCAGCTCTATTAAGCTGCCAGTGTACAGCCTTTGAGCAGGACCCATATACTATATAATGTAATTATCACCCTAATACATTAGCTGTTAAAATTAATTACATTACAAATCCCTGTTCCACAGTAACTTCATGCATATTCTGTAATGCAGATGCTCAGTTAAACCTGCTTGTCTGCCGTCTAGTCGTGGCTCCTAGGCCTGTTCTGAGACTATGGCCATTTTAACAGATGTACAATATTTACAGTGTATATCAGCATATCAACACTACATGCTAATATGACCAACAGTGAAGTCTTAATAAGAAACCCAAACAGGCTCGATATAACAACGTATTCATTAATAGTTGTATTTCGGACAATGCAAACCTAAAAGCTGCTAATTAAACTTATAACCATCATAATACAGATTCCCTTTTCTGTCTTATTTTTTGCATACATTTGATAGCAAAACTTCTATTTTATTCTTACGCTACTATATTCATTCATTCATTCATCTTCTAGCGCTTTATCCGATTTTCCCTCGGGTCACGGGGAGCCAACCCATCGCAGGATACACACACTCACACACACATATTCATACACTAGGGACAATTTTCCAAGGTGCCAATCAACCTACAGTGCATGTTTTTGGACCGGGGAGGAAACCGGAGAACCCGGAGAAAAACCCCCATGAGACACGGGGAGAACATGCACAAACTCCACACACACATGGCCGAGACGGGAATCGAACCCGGACCCTGGCGGTGTGAGGCGAACGTGCTAACCACTAAGCCTATGTATAGAAAAGTACACTATGTATAGAAAATTACAGTTTTTCGCGAACACATTCCGCCGCTCTGCTGCTCACTGACCGAATAGACAGGACGAGAGAGACAAACTCGAGTACAGCGGCGGTCACCGCCAGGCCGAACGTGGTGGCGGGAGGCATCTCCATGGTAACCATTGGGTAGAGGAAGCAGGCAAGCGTGAGGGCGAGGAAAACGCCGCAGGACAGCAGCACGTCCAGCAGAGAACTAAACACAGGACTAGCAAACGTCTGCACGGGGGCATGGCTTATCACCTGGGAGTGAGAGAGAGAGAGAGAGAGAGAGAGAGAGAGAGAGAGAGAGAGAGGAAGAAATGATTTGGGACACAACAATATTGTCCTATAATATTGTCTATGATTCAGAACATACCATTAGCATCAATTATATAGCAGATTGTGTGTGTGTGTGTGTGTGGTGTGTGTGTGTGTGTGTGCGTGTACCTCCTGCTGGTAATTTTTACGATAGGCAGACTCCAGAGATTTCTCTAGAAAGTTCAGGCTCAGTTTGTTGATTGGTGGCTTAAAGAAATAATCTTTCATCAAGCTGAAACAAGACGAATGTGGACCAAAAAAAAAAAGAGATGAAAGTTATAGAGACGTAATATCAAACATGACCTCCGTCGTACTCTCCATGACACTTCTCTCACCTGTCCTCCTTAATGACTTCCACAAAGTGCACGTCACTCTTCTCTCGGAAGCCTTTGCTGCGGAGAGGAATTAATGCCGAGTGGTCCATGGCTCCACCTCCTCCTCCAGTCCCTTCAACGGTTGACCCCACGCCCAGAGTCCTGTCCTTCTGCAGCATCTCGCACAGGGAGGCCTGGCTCGCTCGAACGGCTTCCTCACACAGCGGACTGAGAAGTCCGTTCACCGCTTTTGGGAACTAAGAAGCACAAAGATCACATTTCGTTGATTTCATATATATATATATATATATATATATATATATATATAGATATATATATATATAGATATATATATATATATATATATATATATATATATATATATATATTATAGAATATATATAATATATATATATAAGTATATATTTTGTATATATATATATATATATATATTTATATATATATATATATATATATATATATATTTTTTTTGGTTAAGCGCACATTATAATGCTCTTTGTAAAAATCACAATCAGGGCTGTGGCATCATTTTTAGCCGCCCTACACTTCTCGGTGTGCATGTGCCAGCACTGTTACCGTGGCAACCGGTTTAGCTGTGCAAATGCCACTACATTTTGAAAACTCCTGTTAAATTCGTTCACTTCAGTGCCGCCTACAGGCTAAATCACTATCTGCCTCTGGAGCTGTGTGTACGAGTTTGTTTTGATATATATACGTACGGTTTTAGCTACAACTCTCTTCTCAGCATTGCGTTTGCCGAGTAGCAGGCGGCGGACCAGTCATTAAGGGCGCAATCTCATTTCCTGCTCATGACAAAGCACTCGATCCGATTGTTCATGGGATCGGCAGCACCCTACATTCGCTCTCGTTCAAATGCTCTGTAAATGTCAAGAGCCTTGAAATAATCAAATAAAAACGGGGACATGTTAATGGAAAATTTAGCGTTATGCGTTTCCTTCGGTTCCTGCCCTGTACATTATCCTAACGAGGAGTTGCATGCTGGCATCATCATCAAAAAAAAGCAACAGCCAAACACAACAATTAAAAGATTGGTCAATATTTGCACATGCACTGGGTCCAGGGTCGGATTACACAGGTGCTCAAATCAGGGTTTGATTTCTTTTCTTTTAGATTGCCCTGCTATTGGTTTGTGCAGACATGTTGAACAATCACTAGACGACAACTGCTGGGAAATGTAGTTTAGTGATGGGAAGAAGGTGATTCATTTTAGTGAATCATTTTGCATCAGAATCAATGAATTTTAATTTGAGTCGTTCATTTTATTTGGTTCTGTTCTGCACCCAGTGCACAAGGGCTCACTGACTGATATTGAGGTGTTCATACCTTGCTGCTGTTGGGCTTGTGCTCATCCTGGCCACCATTTTGAGTCATCTCATCAGCCAGCAAATTACCAGCAGCCTCCACTACTACAGTACAGGATACACATGGAGACTAGACAATACAAACAAAGAAAGAGAAATCAAAGAGAGTCTGAAACTTTTCATACACGTGATCCTTGTGTGTGTGTGTGTGTGGGCGTGTGTGCGCGACAAAGAAAGCCGTACCTTAATGTGGTCAGCCACAGAAGAGTGTGTGAGCTCAGAAGAGTGTGTGTGCGGGAAGGGTCTTGGAGTTTCGCTGAAGTCTCGTCCCAAACTGTTCTGAGAACAGCCGCATTGTGAACCCATCTTCCTCCCTGAGATTAGATACGTCTTTAAGCCTGCAAACACACACATTTTTTGTTTCTTCCATGGGACAGACAGGACACTGAACAATGTGATTTCCTATAATATAACAGTCCGTGTCATCAACTTCAGTTCTCCACACACACATACAGAGAGCTCTATCCATGCTGAGAGTAAAAGCACCATGATGACATGTCCTTTACACACTACATATAAACAATCTTAATAGTACACATCGGTCTATATACACAAAACATGGACACACACAAGACTTGTATTCCAAGTCCTACACATCCACTGGACTGGTGTCTCGTTCTGGAAGAGTGAGCGTGTGTCGTGTGTGAATCTGCTTATTTCATCATCCAAATCTCAGTGTCACCATGGCTTCACTTTCACTCACAAAAATGCTTACTTCCTGAATGAAGAAACAGCTTGAGATGACCAAAAGTGAATCAGTGAAATGAAAATGTAATATCTCTATACTCATGAAACAAAAAAAAAAGATTCCCAGTTTGCTCTCACATCTAGCCCCGGCTTACTGAGCCTGCACCATTTCCTGTCACATGACCCCCTGACCCGGGCTAGCGTTGTCTTGTGGTTGGCGTTTTGCAGCTTTTCACTTCACTGGAAAAGGAAAAAGTCATCGATGTGCCACACGATTCTTCGATTACCGTGCGTGCAAATGTGTGTGTGTGTGTGTGTGTGTGTGAGAGAAAATGCCAAAAGTGATACTGTCTATCTTTCAGCTCTGCTATTCTCCCAACTAATCATGTCGTTTCCATTCAGTCTGCCAACTCAGTAAAGGGGGGGGGGGAGTCATTATATGAATCTATGGGAAAGGGAGACAGACAGAGAGAGAAAAGAGAATTCGATGAGAGACTGAGACTTAAAAAATGGAAGGGAAAAGACTCATTTGAATGGTAGGAAAACAGGGATAAAGATGGAGAGAACTAGAGACTATAAGAACAGGGTTTTTGGGAAGTCTAGTAAACGAAACTCACAGGAGACTGTCTTTGTGTATATGACAGATAGACAAAAAAAAGAGAGAGAGAAAAGGCAGTGAGAGAAAAGTGTTTGTGTGTGTGTGAGCAAGGGAATGAGAGAAAGTAAAAATAAAGAAAGACAAGAACCAGATAAGGCACTAATCTGACAAGATGCTAATCAAACACACGTCTGGATTCTTTGTCCTTATGAACTTCCTCATTTCATTTCTTCTTCTCACACTCCCTTCCTCTCTCTCTTTCCCTCTTTCTTTCGCCCCCCCCCCCCTCTGGCTTCCTTTCTTCCTGTGCTGCTCGCTCTTCCTGGCTTTTCCTGACGCCTCCATATTAGGGCAAGATGATGAGCCGGACGATCGGTCCTGGGCGTCATGCTTGCATTGTCTCCTCCTTCCTTCGTTCCGTCCTCTCATCCTCCACATTTCTTTTTGCTACTGGTGCTTTATAAGCTGAACAACATCTGTACCCCCCCCCTCCCTTTCCCTTTTTCGCCATCATTCCATCGTTACTGCAGTACGCTGGATTTACAGTGCATTGCAGGGAATGATAACAAGGCGACAACATAGCCGCAACCCGGAGAATGAATCACGTACGAAATAAAACATTTAACGGTGTGATAAAGCAGGGAAAACGAGCACGCTAACATAAACCCGAGATTTGTAGCTGCGCTGCCGTTATAGGAAATAAATCGCCGCCGCTGTGGCCGGTTGGATTCAAGAATTCGGCAACGCTGAGAAAGTGGGGCCAAAAATCCATTTCCTGTGTGTGCTGTTACAAATACGAATGTTGAGTAAAAAGTATTTCATTGTATACACACACACACACACACACACACACACACACAGACACTGGGAAAGAGAAGAGAGAGACGGTGGGGAAAACGCAGCCTTGTTATTTTGTCATTTATCCACGTGTGATAGTCCCCCTGCAGGTACGCCATCAGACTGAAGGTCACTGTACGTGTGTGTGTGTGTGTGTGTGTGTGTGTGTGTGTGTGTGTGAGCGCACTAAAAGCAACGTGGCCAGTGTCTGTACAGTGTCCAAGGACGTGAAAGTGAGACTTTTACCTGAATAAATTAGTCACATACCTGACTACATTATCAGCAGTCATTATCAGTAGTCAATCACCCCCCCAACACACACACACACACACAACCATAGACACACAAGAGTACAAAGTGTGCATTACTGTGATCCTCCTCCAGTACAACATTTATTTATTTTTTTACATTTTTAACAAAGATTTCGATGGATATCACAACAAGTTACAATACCGCCTTATTTCTTACTGGTGACAGATAGCGCTCTTAGTTTGTGTGCTAGACCGACACGGTTGGTCAGATCTGTACGATGCAAGATTCCTTGTGACTTTACTGCACCTATACGTTGCCTTTTCATTTATTTAGTTAGTTATATTTATTCATTAGCAACAAAAGGGCTGCAATAGAAATTTCACGGAAACGAATACAGTTGTAACTTCGTCATACCACGAGATATTTCAATTATAAAGGATAAAATCCG
This sequence comes from Kryptopterus vitreolus, assembly GCA_030449085.1. Taxonomy (NCBI): domain Eukaryota; kingdom Metazoa; phylum Chordata; class Actinopteri; order Siluriformes; family Siluridae; genus Kryptopterus; species Kryptopterus vitreolus. The sequence continues at coordinate 5,341,323 of JACRUU010000012.1, forward strand.
TGAACTAAACAAAGAGCGAGTGTCACGTGCAATAACTAACCACAATTATATTATAAAATGTATTTATTCATTTAATACACGTATAATGCAATTGTAACAACTCCCGCACCACGGTGACCAATCAGTAGCAGCTTAATTTATCGAAATATATATATATATTTTTTTCTTTATTCTTTCTGTGTGGCCCCCAGTAAATGTCTGGAACCCCAGGTATCAGATACATCAATAAAACTATTGTTAGTGATGTGAGCAGTGATAACAGAGCTGCTGTGATGGAAAATTAATCACCAACTAAAATTATTTAAGATTTAAAAAAAGTCCTAAGTGAACTATTGAACCAAGTGTAGGATAAGTTTTAAGTAAGTGTGTGTGTGTGTGTGTGTGTTTCCAAGAATAACGATGTACCAGAGGGCGGCATCCATGGAGGAACCTTCAGTGTGTGTGTGTGTGTGTGTGTGTGTGTGTGTGTGTGTGTGTGTGTGTGTGTGTGTGTGTGTGTGTGTGTGTGCACAGATTATCAGCGTTCATGTTCCACACCCGACGGACTTCGGTATTTACACACCACATCACACACACCTTTACGGCGCTTAATTTAGCCTTGCCCTGGCTCTGTTAGTTATTAGTTATGACAAGGCAGACTAAAATAGCAGCATGGTGTGTGCAAACATCTACACACATGCTCACACACTTTTTACAGGACAACGCAGTCGGTACTGTGTTGTGTTCATGACCCTAAATTTCTGAACAATGCTCCAACTCGCCCTCCAAATACACACACACACACACACACACGGACAGCCCCGCCATCATGAGGATTCCCAAGCATGTATACAAGTTCTTGCTCTCCACATCAATCACGATAGCAGTAAATAGAACTGATCTGAATATAATTTATTACATAAACCTGTTGTGCAGTGCAGTCAGTCCGGAGGGCCGAGGATACAACTATAATCTGCTTTTTATTTTCAGTCCTCATCCTTCATGCTCCTGTGAGACGTCATTTCAGTCAGTACGGGTCACGTCTGTTTTGCAAATGTGTGGCCTGAGTGCGACTCGAGACGCTGCTGCTTGTCTTTTGCACATGTGTGTGTGTGTGTGTGTGTGTGTGTTTGTGTGTGTGTGTTTGTGTGAAGGGAAGGGTAGCTCCTTATCTGCAGAAACACTCCGGGTGATTATTTGCATTTTACTCCGAGATGGAGAAACAGCGAGGGCGTGTGCGAGCGCGCGCGAGTGTGTCCTTGGGCAGAAAATACACACGTCAGTAAAAATGCACTTGCCTACAATGACGATGTAAATTTCTGTTTTTAATTTTAAAGCTTGCCAGATTCAGATATTTAACAGAAGGTGTTTTTTAAAACACTTCAAAAGTCTGAAGTCTGTTTGTATGATTAATATCTATAGGGATAAAATAGACATGTTTAATGCTGGAGACGCAGTGCCTTCTTCACTGTGACTAACAGGCAAAGGGAAACCATCTCAAGCTCCTTCACGAAGACTGACAGGCAGAGAGAAGCCATGTCTCCCTCACTGAGGCTGACAGGCAGTGACACCATGTTTCCTTTAGTGACAGGCAGAGAAGCCACGCCTCCATTACTGAAACTGACAGGCGAAAAGGAACATGTCTCCTTCGTGACGAGTGTCATGAAGAGGGAAAGCACGTCTCCCTCACTGAGGCTGGGCGTTACTCAAAATTACGTTCCAAATTACGTTACAGATTCTCATTTCTACCCCTCACCTTAATCAATATTTGTATTTATTAAACATCAGTTTGAACACTTATTGTAGCGCCTACAAAACACACAGGGCTGTCAAAGTTAAAGCATAAAGCGTTAACGCTAATTCACTTTAATGGCACTGTTATTCAGGCGTGATTAACGCAGTGTGCATTACTATGTGAGTGACCGGCTCCTTCACTCTGCGTTGTGTTGGCGAATGAACGAAAAGCGAACAACAAAGAACAAAAGAGAACTAATGAATGAAAAAAATGTCAGTGTATCCACACTTCCTAAATTTCCCCTAATTCACAACAGGTATGAGCTCCTTACTATATTAGCGTATATTACCGTATGGAACCTCTTTTCTTTTTGGGAACGCCATGCACTTCCGTATAACCAAAACATAAACACCAGTTTATATGGAAATGCAACCGGAACACAATTCTTTAAAGGAGCCACGTCCCATATTTTACAGTTAAAAATTATTTAACATGAAATGAATATGAAAAGTATTATGTAAAGCTGCTTTGGGACGATGACACGTTGTAAAAAGCGCTTTATAAATAAAATTGAATTGAATTGAAAAGAATACTTCCCAGAGTAAAATCAACATTAAAATCAATCATTTCCTGAAAGGGAGATATTTTGAGAGAAATATATATAATTCTAACATCTGTTACAGTTAGAATATTAGAAACATGGAAAGTATTTATTCATGGTACATTGAAAAAGTGTGTTTAATCACGAGTTAACTCATGCGAGTTATAATTTGATCGACAGACCTTATGTATATATACATGCATGTACACGTGTGTGTGTGTGTGTGTGTGTGTATAGTCATTTTGGAGAGACACACCCGGGCGAAGAAGGAGCATTAGCACAGCAGCAGAGCCGAGTTACACGGGTTACAGCAAAACAAGCAGGAAGGAAAACAAGTACTGATGAGATTAGTTCCTAAATGCCGAGCTCTGTATGATGCACATCGGATCACATGGTACGCCACGGTAAAAATCTTTCGCCAAAACGAAAGGAAAGCGAAGATGAAGTGAGCAGAGACGGCAAACAAATTATCTTTCGATATTTTTCCGTCGTCTCACATGTTCCTCCAAGTGCTCTCCTGCTAGAGAACCCCCCCCCCCACACACACACACACACACAGCTGTCGTTCCCTCAATATACACACTTGTCAAGTAGTGTCCGAGGAAAACGCCGGAAATAGCTTTGCAGCGAAGAGGCAGACGGTGACATAATCCACCTCACAACTGGGTTACGAGTACCTACACTGCGTGTGCGTGTGTGTGTCACTATGTGTGTGTGTGTGTGTTTAGTGGACATCCTTCACACCCTCCAGAGTGAGCTAGTCGTGTGAACCGAACAGGTTGGCAGCATGCTGGAGGCCATTTGTAGGAAACACACACACACACACACACACACACACACACAAACACACGGGCCAAATGTTCCCATCAAATTCTGAGGCTGCAAATTTTCGGACGAGACCAACATTCAAGTGTTACCGCGGTTACATACAATTTCAGCACCGAAAGTGATTCTCATTTACTTTCCATCACAAATATTTATACTTAAAACAGGAAACATGATCGTGAAACATTTTCCTATAAAAGCATGTGGCCGAGTGCTTTATACATCCAGCACAGCTTTTTTGGCCACGAACTGTATCTTTATTACTTAAAACACCCTCAATCAATCAAGTGTTTTATATCCATTTAAAGTTATGCCTTTTAAAGAAAAACAAAAGGCATTGAACATATCTGGATTCACGAATCTTGCCATAATTTCACCGAGCGACCACGAAGGGACGCGGAGTGGCGATCAGCGCGTATAATGACATAAACTGCGGGTATAATTGATGTCGCATGTAATAATTCGAGGAGAGACGGAAACGAGCTCTCTATTGGCCGCTCCCAAGAGCTGTCGCGAGTTCTCAAAGAGACTCTGCTTCCTTAAAATAGTCTCCAACAAGGAAAAAACAGGAAAGGACGCTAGACATGCGCAGTCACCGCTGACAATCGCCATCGGAGTTTCGCACGAGCGATATTCATGCGGACCTTTTGGTAAATCTGGGTCTTTGTGTTTACATCACAGAAACCACGGAGGGTGACATCGGCCACTTTCTTAAAGCGAAAGAAAAACTACTAATAATAAATAAATAAAAATCACATGAACGCGCCCATAACCAGGGGCACCAACATGGCGGCACATTGGTTTTCAAATGGTAAAAAAATGTCAATTATAAAATACTGTAGTCCTAATATCCCTAGATGAGTAATAAGAGAGATGAGTAATAGAGATGAGTAATAAGAGTTTAATTTGAGACACAAATGTTGCATTCTGACTTGTGTCAGAAAATCTCCGCTTTGAGTTCCAGGTTAGGATTTTATTCAGTTCATTTGACGGAACCTGACAGACAAGCAAGATCTGGCTCTTAAATATTCCGGATGTACACAAGAATCAAAGCGAGTGTGTGAACAATTCTATTTTAAGCGCTTGTGCTATATGTTTGTTCTGCATGCAAAATAACGCCTCAAGTATAAACTGGGTTTGGGGCGTATTGCACCACGCGGGCGTGGATTATTTTCCTACAACACCACAACATTTCCCATGCCAGGAATATTCCTGTTGCTTTTCTAAGTCACTTACGTTACACAGTGTAATCATATATTATAAATCTGTGTATATATATTTTTTTAGATTGGTTGAAAATGTTCGGTACATACTCTGCTTTTCTAAGCTGTATCAAACATTTGTAGTCACATTTGTTTGACTTCCCTGACCCGGAAACACATTATCCTGTAACGCACGCTGCTCTACTTGCCGGATTTAAAATGCCTGAACAATATCTGAGAGAGACAATGGGGACTCGTCATTCCAAAGCTCTGGATGTTGAGATACGTGATATTGATTAAACAAAACAGGGTTTGGACATGTTTATGTGCATAAATAGTGAACAAAACACGTCCTGCTTGCATTAGTTTGGAATTCTCATGACAAAGAGTCCCCTTAAATGGCGTCTCAAAGCTGAGAAAGGGGAAAAGAGAGAGAGAGAGAGAGAGAAACAGCTTCAACTGCTCAAGCTGGGAGATGGAGTGGTGAGTCATCACTGAAGGGAAACAGCCAAGCAAAGTACTGATCGCCTAATGCCTGCCCCACACACACACACACACACACACCTAAAGTGTCCCAACCAGGAACAATGTTGCTATTCTGAAAAATGCACATTATATGTTTTTTTTTTTTTTAACTTAAACGATGTCATGTAACTTATCTTCTCGAAATTGTGCGAGTGACCTGAAATGCGACCTGAGCACGTGTTGCACCACAAAACACGAGTTACAGGTTTGAAAATGATGCTCCGTACACCGCTGGTGCAAACTTGTTGCTTAACCCGCCAGCCTGACCAGAGATACGTGACAAAGACACATCAATAAAGTTTTTGTAACACCGGAAAAGGTAAAAATAAAATCCTTTTTTTTTCTTATAAAAAAAATCTCTATCTATTTAAGTCTGTTGCTTTGAGTTTAAATCAAAATGAAACGTCCTCTGCTGATGATACCGTGGAAGCCGAACGAGGGCGCAGGGCGATAGCACGATGCCATCACGTGACGGCACGATTCTATCACGACTAACAATAGAGCTGTTTACACACATCATTAACCCTATTCATCTCAGTCCCTGCTACAGCTGGAGAGAAATTTAGCTCGGTGTGGCCTTAAAGCCAACCCTGGACTGTAGTTCAGCAATGTAAACTTGTGATAGTGAGACTAGTTTCCCTTCTTATCAGCTGCTATCACAAACAAATATGCTCAGCCTAATCCTAACACACTATACAAACACAGAGGGCACGGATGCGAGGCGAGCTGCCAGCGCTGTCCAGGTTTGTGATGACCAGATGTATGGAAGCTTTTTGGGGTTTTTTTTTGCACCTTGGTTAGTGTTAATGTAGTGCGCCTCTGTCAATTGACAACCAGTTTGTTAAACAAATATGATGTGAAATTAATTTTACAAGATGTGTTTTCACTGTATCTGGTTAAACAGTTGATAAGCAAAGCAAACTACAATTGAATTCAACACGGTTTAGCAAACTCTACATGCCTTTACAGGAAGTATGTGTGTAAAATATAAATCAAAAAATAAAATAAAACATTACCTTTCAGTTGCTCTGTGACGCTCTGCCCGGCGCGTTCCATCACTCTGCCGTCCTCACTCTCATATCGTTCGTCGAGAAAGCTGTATGTAGCCTCGGACAAGTGGACCTTCCCCGCTACGCCAAGCTGCTCCATGAGGTTAGCCAGGTTGACGTCGTTGGACCAGACGTCAAACTTGAAACGCTTCATTCCCAGGATACCACAGAGCACGGTTCCCGTGTGCACACCTACACGCATGTCCACCGTCTCGGACGTCTCCTGGCAAAACTGCTCGATGGCCTGGATCATACCGAGTCCCATCTCCACGCAGCAGTAGGCGTGGTCCTCGCGTGGCTCAGGGCACCCGGCGACGCAGTAATAGCAGTCACCTAGAGTGCTGATCTTCTCGCAGCGGGTCAGCTCGCACAGCCGGTCGAAGCGGCCAAAGAGGTCGTTCAGCAAACCCACCAGGGCGGGCGCCGATTTGTTTGCGCTCATCTTCGTGAATCCTACGATGTCAGCGAAGAGGATGCTAACAGGCTCCATGCGTTTCATGTTGAAGGGCCGGAAGATGATCTGGCCACGTGGGATCGAGGTCTTCTTGCGCTTGTTGTTCTTGGGGCTGGAGGTGGAGGCGCCGGGGCCAGACGCAGAGGCCGAGCACGTCCCGGCGCTGTATCGTTTCCCGGAGCTCTCGCTCTCCTCGTCGCCCTGCTTCATCAGCTCGTCTGCCACCCGGCTCGGCATAACCGAGTGGATCATCCGCTCCTTCAGCGCCTTCTCCACCTCCAGCTCCTTCCCGTGCATGATGGCTTGTCCCACTTTCAGGAAGGTGCTCCGCGAGCGCACTTCTGACATGATGAACAGATGCACGCCGATCGCGTGAGCGCACAGGTGGAGAAGCACTTTTCCGGGCGCCAGCCACAGCAGCAACCCCTCTTGGCTTGACCTTTGAGCCTCGTTGTCTGACCACCACCCCGTTTCTTGACCGTCCAGCTGGGTGAGGTGTAACCATCCGAGCGTCTCAAAGAGCACGGAGTACAAAAGCCCCAGGAGCACAGAGGCGTAAAGTCGCAGGTGCAGCATGCTGTAGAGCAACAGTAGAACTTCCATGCAGAGAGAAAACGTCCCTACAGGAGAGATACACGGCGCCAGCTCGGGATACTCCCGCAGTGTCCCGTTGTGCCCTCTCTGCCATTCAAAGCGAGCGAAAGCGGAAGCCTGCATCTGCGGCGCCAGGGTAATACAAATGGTGATGACGATCAGGAGCAGCGACGCCTGGTTATAGAGCCACACGTACGGCCGCGAGAAGGTGAAAAGGAGGAGGAGGAGGCACAGGACGAGGAAGGTCGCCGTGGGAAGCAAGAAGCTTGCAGGCTTGCACCGGGAACCGTTGACCCCAAAGTACACGCCCCAGAGCAGAGCGGCCACAGCCAAGTAGAACAGCACGTAGCGGAATCGCCTCTGCGTTTGCGGGAAGCACCGCTCCCTGCACGCCTCCTCCAGCGTCGCCGAGTCAAACTTGGGGTCCCAGCACTGCGCCGCCGACCTCTCAAAGAGCTGCGGGACCGTCCGCTGTCCACGCAGGCTGCTCATCACCGTCCGCCGGATCCCGGACTCACCCGAGCTGCAGCTGGACGAGATGCTGTACTTGGACGGCTTGGCGCTCCCCGTCGGGCCCTGCTCGCTCACGCTTTCGCCCCAGCTCGAGGGCTCGCGCTCCACGGAAACCCTCTTCTGCGAGTGGGCGCCGCTAATGCGGACGTTCACGCCTCCTCCTCCACCGTCGCAGCTGACCTCTGTGTTTTTCGACAACCGCTGCTGCTGCTGCCTCTGCCGCGGGGATGCCATGACGACAAGCGCTCGCCGACAAGCCTGTCACATATTCAAGAGGTGCTGATGGGACGGAAAGGGGCTTGACGGAGGAAAGAAAGAAAAAAAAACATCCACAAACAAAACAGACGCCTTTCCGAGTTCTCTCTCTCTCTCTCTCCTTTTTCTCTTTCGTGTGTGATGGACCGTCTCAGACTTTCGAGCAGTCCATTATCCCGGGCGTGGATGACGTCAGCACTCGGATCCCTTCAGGCTCGGTGGCGCTGAAGCCCCTCGCGCTGCCCCTTTCCAAGCGCGGCATGAATCCGCTCCGGCGGCCTTCTCATCCAAGCGTGTCTCATCCATACGCAAACAACCTTTTTTATTATATATATATATATATATATATATACATATAAAATGACATACATACATATATACAGCTATACCCCCCCCCTCTTCTGAGACGATCCTAAACCTAGAGAAATCCCTGTCCGCGTAATCTCACGTTCCACTTTCCGTGTGAAACACCGCGAAATAAGTGTACTTTCTCATCGTTTTTTTTTATCCCCTACCACCACTAATCCCACTGCGAGGTCGTGAACAGGTTGTACGATCTACACGGTCGCATTTCGGTCCGTTACTGTTAATAGTCGCGCTCTCTCTCTCTCTCTCTCTCTCTCAGGGGGTGGAAAAAAACGGAGGTTTTTACCTCACAGATCGCGTCCCCGGGGCTCACGGCGGGGTCTGAAAGCGGACAGCCGGCTGACAGGATTTACACCGGGGCATTTCTGCTCGCTCGACTCGAAAGCTGGTTGAAGCATTTTGTGTGTGTGAGAGAGAGAGAGTATGTGAAGGCAGGAGGGCCTGTTCCCCTACCGAGCAGCCGCGTCCTTTCCTGAACTCCCTCCTCCGGATATCAGACCTCAATATCCCCGCTTTCTCCCAGCAAAAGTCAGGAAAATATACACACCTTTCATCTCCACACTCCTTCTAGGTCGTGTTACGGGTTTTTTTGGGGGGTGGGGGGTGAAGTATAGACGAATAAAACTGCCGTTGACGCTGTTATGAGAAACTTAGCGAGAAGGGGTCGAGGGAGAGAGAGAGACGAGTCGGGGGGTTAGCATGGAGGCTAACCGCGGGGCTCGCGCACATCTGGCACGCGACGAGGAAAGAAAAAAAAGACCAAAAATAACAGAGGGAGGGAGAGAGAGAGGGAGAGAGGGAGGGATGGGGGGGTGTGGGCGGGAAGCGCGCGCTCCTTTACACACCGACGAGAAACTTTTCTATCGCTCTGCTATTATTATTATTATTATTATTATTATTATGTGTGTTAAATATAAATATACACATTACATAAATAAAATCTGTCTATTCCATCACCACGCTAGAGCGGTGATTTGAAGACGAAGAAAAAAAAAGAGAGAAGAGAGAGAGAGAGAGAGAGAGAGAGAGAAAAACATGACGGCGCCACACGTCAGTGCCATGTTCAATAATGTTTCCAGGGCAGGATGGAAAGTTTTTTTTTTCCCCTCTTTCTCTCTCTCTCTTTCTCTCAAGCCTCGTAGTTTCACTTCAACGCAGGAAAAGAAAGAAAGAAAAAAAACAAACAAAAAAAAAAAAAAAATATATATATATATATATATATATATATATATATATATATATATATATATATATATATATATATATATATATACGATCTATATATCACCGCGATATTTATAGTTCCTCCTCCTTAACCGTGTTCAGAGCTCTTTGCAGAATGCCTTCAGGACGTGTGCTACAGGAGAGTTATGCATATAAGGCTTGCATTTATGCCCCTGCTGCTGCTGCTGGGCAAGTCCGGGTGGTGTTTTTATTTTTTTGGCATGCTCATGAACGCCAGACAGCACTACTGCGTCTCAATCGGGGTTGCCAGATTGCCAAAAAGAAATACACGCCTTTAATGCATTTCCTGTTCAACCCCAAATACACCGACATTCATTCATTCTTTCATTCATTCATCTTCTAGCGCTTTATCCGATCTTCCCTCGGGTCACGGGGAGTCTGTGTCTATCTCTATGGGCGTTAAGGCAGGATACACCCAGGATGGAATGCCAACCCATCGCAGGACACACACACACACACACACACACACACACACACACACACACATTCATACACTAGGGACAATTTTCCAAGGTGCCAAGCAACCTGCATGTTTTTGGACCAGGGGATGAAACCGGAGAACCCGGAGAAAACCCCCACGGGGAGAACATGCACAAACTCCACACACACACATGGCCGAGACGGGAATCGAACCCGGACCCTGGAGGATGTGAGGCGAACGTGCTAACTACTAAGCCACCGTGCCCCCCCATCGACATTTAAAATAAGCAATTTAAGGTTTATATAGTTTTCCTCGCTCAAAGACGTTCCTATTCAGCACGGGGGATTCACGGTATGATCTGGCAACTCGTCTGGCTGGCTGCCTTTGGGGCGCCTCGGTGTTCCGCTGGGTCGGGATGGGGGGGTTCGGAGTCCTTGCTGAGGAAGGGGACGCGGGGTGTCCGCGTTTATGGAGCGTTTTCTCGTGGTTGGAAAAAAACGAGCAAAATGTGGTTTAAATGTTATGGAAGTGGGGGTGCAAATGAAATAATGGTCGGTTGCAAAGCTGGATGTGACGTAGTGCACAAGTTTCGGGGAAGGGGGGCGTGTGTGTGTGTGTGTGTGTGTGTGTGAGAGAGAGAGAGAGAGAGAGAGAGAGAAAGAGATGGGTTGCCAGATTGGTGCTAATTGAGACGTGTTAATCAAATTCGGTCAAATGTTTATTTTTTATTAATAACGATAATAATAATAATATAAAATACGTACAAATATGCAAATATACAGTAGCAGCAAAGCAACGAAATCACACCTCTAGGGGGCGCCCCGGAGCGTGTCCCTTCACGTTACGTTACTGTACGTCAGTGATCAAATGGCGGGTTCCAAAGGACTGATTCTCCAAAATGCACTTTTCATAATTTTTTCAGGAGTACACTGGACCCTGCTTTATTATTATTATTATTATTATTATTATTATTATTATTCATTAATTCATTAATTTTCTACCGCTTTATCCAATCTTTCCTCGGGTCACAGGGAGTCTGTGTCTATCTCAGGCGTCTATGGGCATTAAGGCAGGATACACCCTGGATGGAATGCCAACACATCGCAGGACACACACACACACATTTATACACTAGGGACAATTTTACAAGGTGCCAATCAACCTACCATGCATGTTTTTGGACCGGGGGAGGAAACCGGAGAACCCGGAGAACAAACCCCTGAGACACGGGGAGAACATGCACAAACTCCACACACACATGGCCGAGACGGGAATCAAACCCGGACCCTGGCGGTGTGAGGCGAACGTGCTAACCACTAAACCACCGTGCCCCCTATATTAGTATTATTATTATTATAAATTATTTATTATTAGTTAAGCCCTTGTGATGGGAAGACTTACCGCCATATCTGATCCACAGTTCGAAGGTCGTAAGAAAAGCAAACCGGGGAAAAAAAAAAACGAAACCTGTTTTCATCCGTGCAATTATTCAATCAGGCCGCGGTGTAGCAAAAGGGCATACTTTCAGGCAGATAAAGGTCAAGAGCTCAAGTTAATGTTCACATCCGACACCGTGGTGCTACTTTGACCCCTGGCCAGACTGGCTGGGGTGAATCTATTTAAAAATTGCTGATCTGGGATTTTTTTTTTTGTTTTTGACACACAACTAGGTTACATAGGAAAAAAAGAGGCAGTGAGTGGAATTCTGAGCGAGGTCAGAGGACATACTGGTTGAAGCCGCCTTGAAGGCTCTGTTAACTCCAGCAGTCTTTCTCGATGCGGTGTGCAGAAAAGCATCTCAAAAAGTTAAACATTGCGGATGTTACGGCGGAAAAAAGAACGCGTGGATTTAAAGTTCTGTTAGCTTTTATTATTCTAAAGCTACAGTGGGACTCGGTGAGTGGGGCAAAGGAACAGTTTGCAGACGAAATTCGTCTTATAGTGTTGTGTTCGTGGGGTGGCACTGTTTATTAAAATATACAATTGTTTGAACAACGGAGTCTTAATATTGTTCTTATGCATTTAGAGCGGCAAATTTACCCACCCGATAGCTGGCTACATCCAGCAGGTCACAAAGCACAAGGTTCTCCCAGATGTGCATAACACTGTAGCTATCTGAATTACTAAAAATGTCACTCAAAGGTCCTCCTAATGACTATAAATATGCATACAGGCTGCCAGAATGTGTGTGTGTGTGTGTGTGTGTGTGTTTTGTTTTGTTTAATTTTTAAAACGCGCCAAAAATTTTAGTGCTACATGGCTCCCCCTAGTGCATACTCCATGCCATAGCATCATTTCAATACGAATCGAAGCAAAGCGATCGTCTCCATTGAAGTATTTGTCTTCTAGCGCTTTATCTGATCTTCCCTCGGGTCACGGGGAGTCTGTGTCTATCTCAGACGTCTATAAGCATTAAGGCAGGATACACCCTGGATGGAATGCCAACCCATCGCAGAACACACACACACACACACATTCACACACTCGGGACAATATTCCAAGATGCCAATCAACCTACTTGCATGTTTTTGGACCGGAGGAGGAAACCCGGAGAAAAACCCCCTGAGACACGAGGAGAACATGCACAAACTCCACACACACACACAGACGGGAATCGAACCCGGACCCTGGCGGTGTGAGGCGAACGTGCTAACCGCTAAACCACCGTATAAAAAATGTCACCGCATAGCGCAGAATGAAGACGCAACAGCGTAGAACAGGAAAGCTTTTTAATCAGATGTGACAAACTCACATGCACCGTAAAACTCTCCGAAAGCACTCGTAAATAGTCAGGAGGCTTCAAACACTGTGAAGTTAGAAAACTTCTAGATGTGCTCTGGACAGGCTAACTGACAGGAAAAAAAAAAAAAAACGAGTGCGTTTATGAAAAGCTGATGCACTGTGTGAACGTGAGAAGAATGCATTAAAATGGAAAAATAATAATAATAAATAAATTAAACAAGAGCCGTGTTTATAACCTTTTGGATATGTTCCTGGAAATTGGCCCATATATATATATATATATATATATAGAATATATATATATATATATATATATATATATATATATATATATATATATATATATATATATAAATCTTAATCGGTTTTTGACAAATTTCTACCCAGTCATTTTTATTCGTCCATCCATTCATCCACTCATTCATCCACTGATCATTCATTTTTAAATTCCGTCATTAAATGCCTTTATTTAATTTGTTATTCATGTATTCACACCATTACTGGCTCGATGCCGTGAGTCCAGCGCACATGAAAGCTGTTGTGCAACTCTGCATTCCCGCCCCTGTCCTCTCCCTCATTGCCTCCTTCACTGTCTCCTCCAGGGGTTTTTGGGCTTCTCCGCTACCTTGGGCTTCTCCTCCTCTACCTTGGGCTTCTCTGCCACTTTGGGCTTCTCTGCCACTTTGGGCGTCTCCACCTTTGGTGCTTCCTCGGTTTTGCTAAGGCTGGCCAGCAGAGCGGGCAGCTCCTGCGTTATGGCGCTCTCAATCTTCTCTAACAAGCAGCCACCCCTCCAGCTACAGTGCTTCTGCAGCAGCTTGAAATCGCCCAGTGCGTTCACGTTGAAAAAGTCCTGGTACACCTCTGGCTCCGGGAGGTCGAACTTGCTGACGTTAGTTTTGGCCAGCACCGATTTGTAGATATAGAAGCGATCCGGGTCGGCTACGATTTCCCTCATCACCTCCTGCGGTTCGCCAAACCAGCCGATTTTTTCGTGGTACGTCTGGAGATAACGGTCGACCAGCAGAGCGTGGACGCGGACGCGGATGGCGTGGCGTCGCAGGAAGGCGATCTTGTTCTCCAGCTGGTTCTCGATGGCCTGCTTTAGATCCTCCAGGAGGGAGATCTCCTCGTGAATGAAGAGTTTCTGGAAGGAATCCAGCATGTAGTCCTGGGGCCTGAACGAGCCGACGTAGACGCGCGGCGGCTCGGTCACGTTGATCAGTGGTGCCAGGCTCCAGAAGAGCGCTCCATACACGCGCATCAGGTCCTGAGGCCCCAGGCTGTCAGCTTTGTTCAGGATGATGCGGATTTGCGACTCGCGCCCCTTCATTTGCCTGAAAAGCGTCTCCAGCTCCAGGCCCACGTCCAGCTTTGTGGGGTCGAACACCAAGAAGATCAGGTCTGCTCTGTCGATGAACCACTGGCACACCTCGTTATAGGGATAACCTAGCAAACCAAAATAAGAGCACTTTTTTCCCCCCTGACGTTTCCCAAAGAATTCCTCCGGACGAAAGCAGTCATGACTACGTTACCTCTCTCCTGCTGCTTGCGGTTCTCGATTATCCCCGGCGTATCCACCAGCGTGACCCGCTCCAGCAGTTTGTGTGGCATCTCGACGCCCACCAGCTTCTCCAGGAAACCCTGGCCGAACTTCTCCAAGGTCGAGAACGAGCGGGCCGTGTCCGTCGCCATGACGATCCCCTCGATGGTGCGCGTTTTCTTGCCGTGCATCAATACCATGTACTCTGAGGTAGTGGGCTCAGCGCCTGGAGGAAAGGCAGTGGGAACACAACAATCAGGAAAAATGGTGAACAACAAAGATAGGGGTTGTTTTTTGTTCCCCCCCCCAGCGTACCTGTATAGAGTTCTTGCGGCTTGTTGTGCAGATCCAGCAGGTAGTTGATCATGGTGGACTTGCCGACGCTCCATGGGCCCAGAAACAGCACCATGGGTTTGGAGGCGATCTCAGCATCTAAATCCCAGACAGTCGCAATAAATAGAAATTCATTACTCACAAAAACCAGAAGAGGGCGACATATACAACCTACATTTTAGACACCAATGCTGAAAATAGCTACTTTAGCTGATTTATCAGCATTATTATGAGTCAGTAGATCAACCTGAACCCGGACCAGAAGGTTCAACCTGGTCATTTATGCAGCTTGTCATTTCGTCTTTACAGAAATCCTGGCTATTTTTCACCTGAGACCTCATGCTGTCTGATCTCCTTGTACTTGTAGGCGTCCTCCAAAGGCCGGATGGCAGTGTGGTAAATATTTTGCAGTTTCTTTACAGTGGCTGGAGAAAAAAAACGACACAGAGGAAGCGACGGAACCATCAAAAACGAGAAAAGCCTAAATGTATATAATATGATTAATATGATGGTAACCAAATGAGGGTGTTTTGCGGTATTTACCTGAAAAGCGCTGAGCCGGATCAGCTGTAACCAGATGTAGCGTGTTGTCAATGTGAGACCGGTCCCTCTTCTTGTTAGCCCCAGCAATTGTCTTCCCTGATACCAGCAAAAGGAGAAACGTCACTGAGCGTCACGATAAGACTTTAAAATGATTAACGCCAAAGTTCTCATCAACGATAGATTTCCTCCGACGTCCCGATTTACTCCTCGCTTAAATCTGAACGTCCTTTGACTCAGAGCCAATGAGGTCTGATTTCATTCGATTTCCTCATGTCCACATTTCAAACCATGACGGAAGAAAATGTTAAGCCTCCGCCCCGCCCCCGGGCAGCAGCTGGCCCGGGAACACGTTGTAATAGATCGCCGTATGGCCGCTCGAGCTATTTCTGTAGTAGGGTTATGCCTGGGCTTTGTGGTGTCATGTTCGAAGAGCAAGGAGGAACAGAGGGGACAAGGCTTCTCCCTTTTATAGCGTCGTTAGCACTTACAAACTCTATGGTAAGACGATACCGAAAAAGTTACGACGGGACTGTTGCGGCGTCCTTTCGTTAGACAACCGCCTGCAAAAACGTGCCATTTGACATTAGAACCTGATCTGTGCTATTCCTAGAACATGTGCGTTTGTAGCCTACAGTAAGAGTCGGTGCAAAGAAAAAAATGTCAAGGTAGTGAAGGGAATAACGCCGTCTACATCGTGTTATTACGCGACGACTCGGTCAGAGCATCGCCAAAACTGCCGTAGTGAGTTCCCGCTCCGCAGTGGATAGTATCTATCAAACGTGTTCCCAGCAAGAAACTGTAGTGAACCAGCGACAGGGTCATGGGAGGAGGGGGGACGGGGACGGGCGAGCCTCAATGATGCACGTGGGCATCTGAAGAAGTTCATGCTCCAACACACGATGGGGCAAAACTGTTTTTGGGGACCCAAACAACAATAGGCAGGTGGTCATAATGTTATGCCCGATCGATGGCCATAAAGCCAGAACATAATCTTAACTCCAGGATGTGCTGAATTCATTAAAACCCAAATGGTTCTAATAATCATATTGGCGTACCTTTCACCGAGCTCCCTGATGGCTCCTTTGCCTTAGACTCATTGGCAACCGCTCGCTCCTCTTTAGCACTTGTCAACTTCTCTTTAACCTTCTCCGCCTCTACAGACGCCTCGGCTTGTGGCGAGTCTGCTTTCTCGGCGACTACGGGTTCGTCTACAGGCGCAGCTTCTGCCACTAACTTTCTCGAGACGGGGTCTGCGGCATCTTCCTCCACAGGTTCGTCCTTGGTCAACTCTTCCGTGTCCTCTTCCTCAAGCGACACGGCTACGTCCTCTTCGCTGAGGTCTTCAGCGACCTCGATCGAAACCACCTCCTCCTCCTCCTCCTCCTCCTCTTCCTCCTCACTGGCTACATCCTGTCTAGTGGGAGGGACTAAGTGAGAGCCGGTGCTGCAGGGCTGGCAGACGGTTCGCTCGGGCGCTGGGGTGTCATTAGAAGAACTCTGGCTGATTTCCTCCGTGCTGTCGCAGCAGGGGAACAGGTCGCCCTCGGGCTGCAGTTGCAGGCGCATTACGGCCTCGTCTTCAGGCACCTCGCTCGCCGAATCTAGACATGGGAGGAGATCAGTGGGTCTGTGCTCACACCAGGAGGCAGGAAAACATTCACAATAGAAGAGCCTTTATTTGCACAGCGAAATTCTTTCTTCAAGAAGCCGGGGCCCACCATGATACAGCGCCTCCTGGAGAACACAGGGTTAAGGGGCTTGCTCAGGGACCAAAGAGGGGCAGCTTGGTGATACCGGGGCTCAAACCCCCGACCTTCTGAGTAGCCCGGCACCTGAGACCACTGAGCTACACGCCCTCCCCAAGTTCCATTATACATCAGGGGAATGGTGGACCTTGATAGCAAGTTCAGAATCTATTAAACCAGACCGAATCGTTCTGCTTTGGTATTTCAACGAGACAAATAAATGGTTTAGACTGTTGAGTCTATTTACGATTACATTATTGAGCAGCTTGATGGATCTGAGTTACTAATCAAAAGATCAGGAGGTGGTTAAAGTATCGGGCCCTGGACCAGAAGGTCGCAGGTTCAAATACCAGCACCACAACGCTGCCACTAGGGCAGGGGTGGGCAACTGCATTTTCCAAAGGGCCACATGAGAAACCTGAGGTGTGTTCGTGGGCCGAACCAACAACAACGTTGAACATAACTTATGTTCAATATAAATTTTTTCCACTTGTAAAGAACGGTAAATTATATGTTCATTATGCTACCAAAAGGATATGCTACCAATAAGGATATTATATTTAAGGAATATAAAAAATCTCTGTATTCGTCTTTAATTTTTCTCACTGAGCATACTCCAACAATGCCAACGCTGCTGTGCGGTTATACTTTATTGTGGTGCGGCAAATAAGACGAAGCAGTTCAGCGGGCCAGATTAAAAGGACCAAAGGGCCGGATGTGGCCCCCGGGCCATAGTTTGCCCACCCCTGCACTAGGGGGTGCCCTTGAGCAAGGCTCTTAACCCTTAATGTGTTAACCCTCTGTATAAGGGCATCTACCAAATTCTTTAAAGGGAAGATCAAGGGTTTAAAAAACAGCATCACCAAAAGCTAAAATATACGAAGAAAACTATATATCGACAAGAACGATTAGGTTTGCCGCAATATGTGCTCCTACGAGTTTCAGATGGACGCCGAGAATATATCAGTCCTGTTCTAAGGATGGAATAGATATTCCTTTCTTCTTTTCTACGCCAAAAAGGGAAGGTTTTTTTTTTTAGCTCATTGGTTTAATGCGCTGTGCTACTGGGTTCACCAAACTGCCACTCTTGGGTCCTTGATCAAGGCCCTTAACCCTCTGACCCCAGCTTCCGAAACAAGCTGGGATATACGAAGGAAGAATTCCGCTGTGCTGTAACGTATATGTGACAAATAAAGGCTCTTCTATTCTGATACGGTAATGTAGATATAGTGGAAGTGTTGGTAGTAAAGCAAAGGAGACTCGGCTAAGCAAGAACCGTTCTGCATGGGTTTGTCATCAGTTTCCACGCCATTTGTAGATCTACTACGGAATATATATATATATATATATATATATATATATATATATATATATATATATATATATATATATATATATGTATATACGTATATCTGCCTGCATGAGATATGCGGCTCGCGAAGGTGCCAATGTCAAATCCCTTGAGCAGGAATCATCACCTGACTACTGGCATTTGTGTCAGTGACGTCTTTGTTTCTGACGCCGATCAAAATAGACGGCCAGTGTGCGGGCCAGAATGTCTTTCTCCCTCGCCAGTATGGAAAAGTGTGTACCACTGGTCTGGGACAAATGTGTCGTTTGGGGATTACAGTATCTCATAATGCCGGGAGCATCAAGTACACTCGTGTAGTTAAAGCGCCAGATATTAGTCATTGTTCAAAGGTCAAAAAAGCGCCGGATTTGACTTGTTTTTTTTTTTACAGGACACCAACAAACAGTGGCTGCTCCTAAATGCCATGGCATACAGCGGCCCTGCAGGGAATCGTGCACTGACCCCACGAGCCTCTCTGATAGACAGCAAGGAACGAGGCGGTATGACCGGGTTAAAGCTATGCCTGGATCACAGGCCTTGATCTCTCTTGTGAGACCAGCTAGTGTTTCACCCCAGTGTTATAAAAGGGCGCTGCTGCATAGTGACAGTCTGACTCGCCGCTCCACCAGGAGCACTTCGCAGCCAAACCGGAGGCTGTGAGCATTCTCACTCGGTGATGCCAATGAGCACCGAAAGACGGGTGTCCATCGAACACGCATCAGACCTCTTGGTTCTGATTGGATGGAAAAGACGACGTGCGACGTCCAACGTCCAGTTATTTATATGATGATGTTTTACACACACACACACCCACCCCCTATATTCCCCCCTATATTAACGCATTAATAGTATCCTTGCTCACACTGTCTGGTCTTTATGGAAGGAGTCTCCAGTTTATGGAAGGAGTCTCCAGTATCAGCGCTTCAAAACAGGAAAGAGGAGTCCCAGACTATATTGTACATTTGCTCAGAGGGACTTTGTATGATTATTTATTTATTTTAAGATAGAAGAGCTTTTATTTGTCACATATACATTACAGCACAATGAAATTGTTTCGCTGCATATAACAGCTTGTTGGGATCAGAGCACAGGGTCAGCCATGATACAGCGCCCCCTGGAGCTCTCTTGAGAGTGGCAGCTTGGTGATTCCCTAGGCTCGAACCCCCAACCTTCCAGTCAGCAGGCCAGCGCCTTAGACCACTGAGCAACACCCCTTCCCCCTTTTTTTTGTTGTTTCGCTTGCCACAAGGTTTAACAACACAAAGGTTTCACTATTTAAAATTAATTCAATTACATCATTGACGAGATGAATTAACGATCAACTCCAGGTTACCTTGATTGTTTTGCACTAAGAAATGTTTTTTTGTTTGTTTGTTTTCTTTTTATAATATGATTGTGCGAAATATTAACAAGAAATATGTGGGTCAACCGTGAAAACAATTAAATAAATAAATAAAACCCTGCGAGATCATACTCTGGACTTCTGGACTATCAAATCCAATCACGGTCGCTGCGTTTATTAGCAGAGCGGCTTTGATGTCGGACTCGTACCCGAGGTGCCCGGCCTGCCTCGGTGATTCAGCTCTAATGACGAGCTCGGTCACGGGCACCAAATTGCCCTTGGTGTGAATCAGCTCCGGAAATAGCAGTGCGAGAACACTCGGTGCTGTTTGTGTGTTTTGTGTGGGGTGGCAACTAGAGTGTGGTTTAGCCTCACCATCATTAACACACACACACACAGAGCACTATATTAATGCATTAATAATTTCCTTGCTCACACTGTCTGGTCTTTGAAGCACTGGAATTGTCACTAGACAAGTTATCTCGTATGCGTAATGCATAAAATGGGTTTATCGCTGGAGATACAGTGCTAGCGCTGCTAAGACAGTACAGTAATCTTTAGTGTCGTCATGTAAAAGAAAGAATTTCACTGTGCGCTAGGGTATATTTGCCAAATAAACCTTCTTCAATAGTATGCTAATTGGTTTTCTTCTCAAGCATACACACATATTCACATTTTTGGAGTTGTCGATTGTTTGCGGCATTTACTATAATATCCTTTATTTATCACATATACATTACAGCACAGTGAAATTCTTTTCTTCGCATATCCCAGATTGATGTTGGTAGTTTGGGGTCAGAGCGCAGGGTCGGAGACATGATACGGCGCCCCTGGAGCACAGAGGGTTAAGGGTCTTGCTCAAGGACCCAAGGGCAGCAGCTTGGCCATACCGGGGCTCGAACCCGGATCTTCCCATCAGCAGCCCAGCGCCTTAGACCACTGAGCCACACCCCCTCCCTGTACTTCTAAAAGTTATATAGCTACATATCTGAGCTTATAATCCTTTAATTAACATCATTGCCAAGGTTATATAATGTGCATAATACAGGTTACTAGACATCATTCATCATTACTAGACATCATAGACCCAGGACTGAAGGAGCGACCACCGATAACGTCTTATTAATGTATGATATATTTGCAAAATAAATAAATAAATAAATAAATAAAATGTACCTTGGTCACTATCCCTATTTGAAATAGCAAATCTATGCTGAGGTGTTATTGCCGTATTTTCCAGCAGAGGGCGTCAGTAAGTCTCATCCTAGCTTGGCTTTGGCTCTTTGGCTCTCTACAGCAGGGGTCGCCCAACCCCTGATGATTTTTCACAATAAGTATTGTGAGTTCACTATTGTGAGTTCACAATGAATAACATTTTAGATGCATCTCACTGATGAGTTTTTAGAACAGGCTACTCATGTGGTCCTTGAGGGCCACCAAGTTGGTGACCCCTGCTCTACAGGGTGTCTACTGAAAACTGACATATAGCTCGACTTTCCAGACACTCGTCTGAGTTGGGGCTTCGTGGTTTGATCCAATCGTTTTTGTCGCAACAGTCGCAGTCATTTTGGAATGTAGCATTAATGTAACATTAAGTCTGAATTTGTTTCTAGACAGGGCGAGTTATCAGCGCACGTTTGGCTTTTCGTTCCATACGGAATAAAGGAAAAACACACACACACACACTCACAAGTCCTAACCAGCAGAAAATCTACCCAGCTACGATACTAGCTCATCTAAAATTTGTCGTCACATTAGCTAGCACGTGCCAGCGTAACAGGACCTAGAAAACATTCGTTCTGCACTTTTTTCAAATTAATTATCCGATGCCGGAGCGCCGGAGGCTTGTGGGACTCGGGGTCCCTGTAGTCCCGGGTTAACCTTCGCCGAATCACTAGAGGCGTCCGTGATGGGGAAATTAAATTACAGTTAATGTGGTTTGGGAATGAGGGAGTCCCTCGGAGAAAGACTGATGGAGGACACGCCCACATTACCCAAAGGTTTTACGAGCTGGAAGGGTTCTGTCTCATTACAGTCTGTGTATCCGTGTAAGAATGTTAACAGGGGGTTTTCAACGAGCTTCTCAAACAAAGGAGGGAAAAAAAGGGATACATCATTTCTTCTGTTTTTCAGCATAATAAACCATTTCCGAAATTCCTGCAGACTCATTTAGGGCTGGTGTAGTTTATAAATCAGCTATCAATGTTAACAGTGTTAGCGTGGATGATTAGCGGATATGTTGTTAGCTAACATTGCATGACGCGAGGGTTAGCATTATATGATTAAAAAGAATTGCGAACGTCAGTAATGTTCCGTATTATTTTATTAGATTAGATAGGTTTATTTGATTTTTTTTTGGGTGGGGGGGGGGTACACATAAGTTAATCGTAAGGTTACGATTTATATATTACCGTAGCTTTGCTTTACATAGAGTGAAAAAATTGTAGATGTATTTGAGATTTTAAATGTTAAAATCATTTTAAATCCACCCTGTTACAAACTTAATTTCATTGGAATTTTATAGGACACACCAATGCAAAATATCGCATCATTGTGAAGTGGAAGGAACGCGATACATGGTGTGAAAGGTGCAACACCTGGACCATTCTAACGCATGAATATGCTTTGATCTAAAAGCATTCTATCGCAGCTCTGGCTGTATGTTTAGGGTCGTTGTCCTGCTGGAAGTCCTTTCATCCAGGATCGTCCTGTATTTATCACCCATCCATCCTCCCATCGACTCTGACCAGCTTCCGTGTCCCTGCCGAAGAAAAGCATCCCCGCAGCATGATGCTGCCACCACCATGTGTCACGGTGACAATGGTGTGTTCAGGGTGATGTGCTGTGTTAGATTTCTGCAATACACAATTTTTGGGATGTTGTGCATGTGTGACTAATGACTAATAGTGGACTCCTACCCAGTTCCCATAGGCCTCCTGACTGAGGATCAATTGTCTCCTTACCCGGCCTGTCAGTTTCGGTGGACGCCCATACCTTGGTAGGTTAGCAGTCGTGCCATACTCGTTCCATTTTTGGATGGACAGTTCTCCGTGAGATATTCACATCTTGGGATATGTTTTTGTAACCTAAATCAAACGTTCCCACAACTTTGTTCCGGCGCTCGTTAGTCTTCATGATGCAGTTTGCTCACAAACCTCTGAGGAACCTTCACCGAGCAGCTGTAATTATACTGGGATTTCAGTACACACAGGTACACAGACTCGAATGACTCATTAGGGGACGTCTGGAGTGCAGTCTAGGGCTATCAGAGTGAAGGAGGGTGAATACAAGACACTTTTCTTCGTTTGCCATCCACGTCACAATTATGCGATGCTTTGCGTCCAAGCAGCCAAATATTCTATTTTGGGAAACCCATATTTTGTCTGATAGATAAATCGATGTACAATTAAAAAAAAACAAAACAAAAAAAAACACACACCCACTTTTAGCCCTCTGGGATGGCTGACTGTGTCACAATGCAATCGAAATGGCATATTTGCTAGCTACCTTATCCACGTGGGTTCATTATATGGTGAAAAACATGCCGATTTGCTGCCCGGATGTCACCAGGGACGTGGCATCCAGGGAGGTGATGTAGCTCAGTGGTTAAGCTGGACCGGAAGATCATAGGTTCAACCCCACCACCACCACCACCAAGCTGTCACTAGTGGGCCCCTGAGCAAGGCCCTTAACCCTCAATTGCTCATTTGTAATTCGCTCTGGATAAGGGCGCCTGCCGCATGTCCTTCTCAGGTTTTTCAGGAGGACGTGATCGAGACAACGGCAACCTCTTACATTGCTTGACACTTGATGACTTGATGTAGTAAATCACTCCGACACCGTTTCTCGGCGTACGCAATATTATCGAAACATTGTCATTGTGTCGTTGGCGTCGGTGCGTATTTCGCGTTTATCGGGAAACCCCCCTCAGTGCTAAAACAGGACCTGAGTGTAGCAGCTTTAGCTCCCATGTTCCTGTAAAGAATGTCCCTACAAGGTCGACGGGACGGAAATAAACAGTGCTGAAGTGATGGCAGCTGCACAGAGGGTGGACGGCTTGTGTTTTGTATGTGTGTGTGTGTGTGTCGGTGGAACATTGCGTTGAGAGTGGAAACGTCTCGTATGTATGTGTGTGTGTGTGTGTTTGTGTGAGGATTTGAAATGGATAGCCGTGCTGTTTGAACTTTTCTCCCCCGAAAGTGCACAAGCTCAGCGAGTTGATTGAGCTACAGCCGAGCTAACCCGTTCACCTTCAGAGAGGTCAAAGGTCAAACGTGAGCAGGGATCGGCGTCGCGTTGGATCTCTCGAGGCCGCAAACATTACGGCGTGACCCTTGAGGTCCTGATATTGCCAACAGTCATCACAGAGCGTACACGGGCTACGTCGCGAATCTGTATACGCCAATAGACGTGTGTAAAGGTGACCATTGGCGGTTGGACATCGGAAACGAGCGTTCTTCGACTTTTGCGTCGCCTCGGCTAAATTATTTATTAATAAATTTAAGACGTATTAATAAATATGGACTTATTATTGGCAATTATGATTTCATTTGCAACAAATTCACATCCAAAGGAAGCGGGAAAATACCTTTAAAATAACAAACTTAAATATATATATATATATATATATATATATATATATATATATATATATATATATATATATATATATATATATATATATATATATATATTCTATTGATGATTTAGTGTAAAAGAAATAAGCCAATCAGAATCCAAGCAGGAATTTCACACGTCCTGTAGGAATCATTGTTTATTTTATTTTTATTTAGTTATTTTTTTTAACTTACCAAGACGTGGCCCCCTGGTGGTGGTAGTGGGGATATTTATGTACATATTTATGCCTCTTCTAACGTCTACTTAGTCTCTACATGCTTGCCAGGTGAAATAACAGAAAGTGGTTAAATAGGCAGTAAAATCTGTCAAAGGGACAAACAAACAAAAAAAAAGAATAGAATAAAATGGAGAATTGTACCGTAAAAATTGTATTATATAAGCGATTTTTCTACATTGTAACAATAGGAGTGAGTTTTGTATGGTTCAGGAAGTCATGTAGTCCCTTATGAAGCGTGTGAATGAATGAAGCAACACACGAACGCTTAAATAAAGGAATAAATAGCAGACTTCACAAAGGAACCAGCGAGCATTAAACGTAGCCATCGGCTTCTTGTGACGGAGAACGCACTAGTATTTACTTTTTTTTTTTTCAGGAAATGCCTACAAAGGGTTTTATATACAAATCTAAATTGTAAACGAGGCTGAATTGAAGATAACTGTCGAAAAAAAAACCAGTATAAAATGGTATAAAATGGTCCATATTCTGTTGTGTTATTGATATCATATTATAGATTGTGATGTGTGGTGTGTGTGTGTGTGTGTGTGTGTGTGTGTGTTTGTGTGTGTGTGTTTGAAAAGGTCCCTGTCAAATTCTCTACCAAATTAGCATATAAACCTCACGTCACCTTATGCGCGCTATGCTAAGTACAAGCACATTATTTTAAAACACAAACATCAGTATAACTATTGAATTGCTGTGTGTGTGTGTGTGTGTGTGTGTGTGTGTGTGAGAGAGAGAGAGAGAGAGAGAGAAAGAGAATCGATGGCTTCTAGCTGGCTAATTAACATTAAAACAAATGATGCTAGCTAGCACAGCACACATTTTTGATTTGTTTATGTTTCACAGAACAAAAACATTGGAGAATTATATTTGTATAATTATATATATATTTACTTTTCAGAGGAATTGAAATAAAGTCCATAAAGTTCTTCGCTGCCCGAGATAGAAACGAGCGCTAATTGCTAAGTCAGTAAAAATGGCTGACTGGAGAAAACAAAAACAACAACAACCGTATATATATATATATATATATATCTTATATATATATATATATATATATCTATATATATCACACATATCACCCGATATCACACCGTGTAATTATACATATGAAGGGAAAAGTGCGGAGAATATTTAAAACTGGTGCGCTTTACGTGGTGGTAAGATTCATTCATTCATTCATCTTCTCTAGCGCTTTATCCGATCTTCCCTCGGGTCACGGGGAGTCTGTGTCTATCTCAGGCATCTATGGGCATTAAGGCAGGATACACCCTGGATAGAATGCCAACCCATCGCAGGACACACACACACACACACACACACATACACACACACACACACACACACACACACACACTTCACACACTAGGAACAATTTTCCAAGGTGCCAATCAACCTACCGTGCATGTTTTTGGACCGGGGAAGGAAACTGGAGAAAACCCGGAGAAAAACCCCCTGAGGCACGGGGAGAACATGCAAACTCCACACACACACACATGGCCGAGAGAGACGGGAATCAAACCCGGACCCTGGTGGTGTGAGGTGAACGTGCTAACCACTAAAACACTGTGCCCCTATATATATATATATATATATATATATATATATATATATATATATATATATATATATATATATATATATATATATATATATATATATATTTGGCTCAACATAAAAAGATGAAACAAAAAAACCAACAAACAAAAACAAAAAGATGAAAAAAAAGCTTCAAAGCTACGTATGGAGGAGAAATTTACCTCGGAAATCATTTGCCTTGTTGATTATCGTTTGTATGACTTTATGTTGCCAAACTTGTTTGTTTGTGTAATCTCGCTGTCGACGTCCTTGCGAAAAAAGCGTTAAAAGCTAATTATGTGCGTATGGCAACGCGACCAAAAAAGTCACATGGCTATGTATTCTTCGAACCTGGCAGCGGGCGAATCCCCCCCCCCACACCCGCCCCCCGTCTGAGGTTTCTGACGGAACAGAGAGAGCGTGGTCTTACCGGCGGCGGCGAGGGCCAGCAAGGCGAGCAGGCAGGACAGCGCGAGCTTCATGGTCGACTCTGCCGGGGGTGACAAACCTCTCCTGCAAGCTATATATACTCGCGCAGAAGGGCACGGGGCATTTAAAAGGGAGCGGGGGGAAGGCACGAATATGACAGCTGCTCTGATTGACAGCAGCTGCTCGGGCCAATCATTGAGCCTGTCGGAAAGGGCGAGAGAGGAAATCTGACGCAGGAAACAAATCCCAGCGACAGGCCAGGAGTTCTAATGGAAACCTGTGGTGGAGATGCGAATGCAATTCTGTGGCAAAAATGTTCATGGAATGCGGTTTATTAGGGTTTTTTTTTTTAATTTAGGTTTTTTTTTTTGCGGGGGTGGGGCTTTGCCTGATACTGAGACTATTTTCAATGGACAAAATTTTAGGGAAATGTTAAGGCGCTGATCGGAAGGGAGCCCCGGTATCACCAAGCTGACCAAGCTGCCACCTGTGTGGGTTATTGAGCACGGCCCTTAACCCTCTGTGCTCCAGGGGGCGCTGTATCATGGCTGACCCTGCGCCATGAGATCCCACAATCTCGAGCTGGGATTATGCGAACGTACGATTTCAATGCGAAGAAACAACGTATACGTGACAAATCAAGGCTGTTCTACCTTCTCTAGATGTGAAACATGCGACAATAGTGGCGTTATTTCTAATACCGTTTCAATTTTCATTTTTCATTCTTTTAAATATATATATATATATATATATATATATATATATATATATATATATATATAAAATCCACCCCTTTCCAGAACACACGGCTGGGATTTGAGAATCCGAAGATGGAATAATAAGAGCGATGGTTTTGTCGGTTGATTACCAAAGTAGGAACCTAAACTCGCTTGCATTTCACAGCGTAAAAAGAAAAAAAAAAAAATGCCGGGTCAAAGATTGATTCTTTTTTGGGGGGGGGGGGGGGGGGGGGGGGGGGGGGGGGTCGGAGGAAACCAGAGAACCCTGATAAAAACCCAAAGGAAGATGATACAGGATTGTCACCCGGGAAACGACACCCGGGAAGGTGATAGCTTAGTGGTTAAGGCATTGGTCTCTGGACCGGAAGATTGCAGGTTTGAATCCCACCATCAAACTGCCACCCGTGGACCCTTGAGCAAGGCCCTTAATCAATAATATTATCAATAAATCCTGAGATTTATTATTATTATTTTTGAGGGTTAAATCAAATCACTGTATATTTGGGTTTTCGTTTTTTTGTTTTTTGTTTGGTGTATTAAATAATGACTTAAATATAAAATATCGCAATTGAACCACATACAGCACACGTGATCACGCTTTGCACCAGCTCTGATTGGCCGACCGGTTTTTGGTGAACGGAAAGCCTTTTCGGACCGTGACCGCCAGGTGGCGCACGATCAAGCGGAGACAATTTGACATTTTATTTATTTATTTATTTAAAAAATAAAATAAAATAAAAGATTTTGCTAACTGGCTATTAAGGCTTCGTCCCAATTCTTCCTGCACTAAACAGAGTGACACTAAACATACAAAGTGTCCTAAAAGGAGTACACTATTTAGTCTCAGAGCGAAAGCGTGCTGTTTTCGCATACGCCCGCTAGGTGGGGCGTGTGAGCTGGGTCGAATCTCAAAAGATCCCCGTTCCCCCTACACAGGCGCCCTATCTAGTGTTTGAAGCAGCATACGGGGTGTGCTTTGCCCTGGAGCACTATGTGGTACAACATTACGTCATTTGGGATTCAGCCTTATTAAAGTCATTGGATTTGTAAAGAGGACCGGAGCGCGTTCTCCGGCGGTCACGTGTCCAGGGCGCACGGGCACGAGGAGGGAGGAGAGTTAGATGGTGGCCGCACGCGAGACACACACACACACTTGACAGGCGTCGTGCACGAGCGATGCTACTCTATTATTCTATGAAACAAAACAAAAAAAAAACAAAAACATTTAATTTCTTTATGAAACTTGATTTTTTTTCCCTTCCTACAATTCCAACCCGACAAGTTCACCAGAAGGCTACAAGTGTCTTGAAGAGGCAGAATAATTTTATTTTTATTTAAAAAAAAAAAAGAGAGAGAGATAAAGAACCTCGACGATTTATTCTGGACTTTTCTTATAATAATTATTATTATTTCAGAAGGAATAATCTTCAAGGCGCATCATCATCATCATCACCAGCAACCATCATCTTCATATCATCATCATCATCATCATCATCATCATCAAGTGTCCCAGATCATCTTGGAAAGAAAACGGAGCGACCTGATCATCCACAAAGGTAAACAACAACAACAACAACAACAAAAAACACCTTTAAAGGGTCACGCACAATAATATGACACAGAAACATCTGGCCAGCTGTCGGACACATGATGCTGCGGTCGGTTTCATCGTAATAACTCAATAATAATAATAATAATAATAATACGTGCGTTGGCATTGCACGCACGCGCTTGAACGCACCGCGATGTACACGTGCCGTGCCGCGCCGCGTCCGCTGTCACGCGCGAGATAGAACGCTACAGGTGTCCGAACATTCGAATATTCGTACCCGACTTGCTGTCGCGTCTCCCGGATAATCAAAACCAAAGCGTGCAGTAGCTTTTTTTTTTTTTTCTCAAAAAATACTCTTTAAAATAGATAATAGGCTTGGGGTAATTATTTCTATATTCACACACACACACACACACACACACACACACACACACACACACACACACACACACACACACACACATATTCTGAGGTCATCCTGTACTAGTCTTGTCTTCATCCAATGATTGTTATGCCGTACCTATGGGAGGCGTGTCTCGCCCCATAGGCAACCATGATATAGCCGACCCTTTAACCTCCATCCGAAGGTGTACCACATGGATAAGCGCTCCAACGACAAAATAGTTAGCGTGGTGTTGGAGGGGGGGCACGCATTACTACTCGTAGTGTGATGAGCGGGTGATTCTAATCTAATCTAATCTAAGCAGACATACATTTTAGTATTGGAGCACCATTGTGACCTGTTAGAATAGCACAGAAGAGCCTTTCTTTGTCACGTATAACGTCGCTTGTTTTCGGAGCACAAAGGGGTTAAGGGCCTCGCTCAAGGACCCAGCTTGGCAATACCGGGGCTCGAACCCTTATCCTTCCCTTCTGAGTGTTGTAGGTTACGGCGGTCATGGCATACTCATAGTACACTAACCTTTTGGTGTCTAATCATAGCCTAGTAGTATTGGGTGAGCAGATATACTACTGGATATACTACTGTTTCCTACTGGAAGTGGAGTATCATTGGTTAAAGGTATAATGTTGATATATATATATTTATATGAGGTAATATTATGAGTTACATATATATGAGTTTTTGACATGTTTTATAGTAAAAAAAAAAAGTTTGGTATCGGAGCGTCACTGTGGGGTGGTGTGTGGATATGGTGGTATCGGATATTATAGACCGCCTGTACGCTCACGAAAGAGTTCCTTTAGCGACGTCGCACGTGGGAAAGGGTTGACGCTAACCGCAATAAATATCAATGTGACACAGTATATACTGTATACTGTGTGTGTGTGTGTGTGTGTGTGTGGGGGGGGGGGGCGCTGTATCATGGCTTCCAAAATACAATAAAACCAAAAACAAGCTAGGGTATGTGAGAAGAGACAATCTCACGGTGCTGTGATGTAACAAATAAAGCCAATTCTGTACAATCAGTGTCAATGTGAGTCTATGAGTTAATACGAGTCACATGTCAAAATTGCTATTAGCTGTAATAAAGCATAGGACTTCGGATACTGAGGTACATTCCAAAGTCCAGTGACTTTTGCCTTCTGGTGAAAAGGTTCGGAAGGGAGTGTTTTTACTTTTCGTAGCTGCGTCCGGGATACGCGCACCGAGCACACAATAGTATTTAGCGTAAAAAACAGCAAATACGCCATTTTGATAGCATGTAGCTTAGTTTCCCCCCCCCCCCAGTCTCCAGGACAGAGCCGGTTCCTTAGCAACATGTCTCGGCCTGAAAATAAGCCAGAAAACTGCGAAGCGGTAATGATGCAACTGAGTGCAAGAGCGAAGCTAGCGTGTGCAAAACAGCAGCCGGGGAAGGGGAAAAGAGAGGCGAAGGAGAGATGTTTGACATGCCTATATGACCGTAAGTGTGCGTGGGTGTGTGGTTTTGTGTGTGTGTGTGTGTGTGTGTGTGAGTGAGAGACAACTCAGTCTGTAACGTTCGGAAGGTCATCAGGTTTAGCGGTTTGGTAAAGCATCACAGAAAGACATTCTTTTCTTGTGAGACATTAAACCACCTCAGCTCCTGTCTCTCTCTCTCTCTCTCTCTCTCTCTCTCTCTCTCTTTCTCTCACACACACACACACACACTTTCACGTTGCGGTCCCTGCAGGGCGATGTATTTCCAAAACAAACACGCAGAGAATTCCTTTCCCCCCTCTGTGTTAGGGGGGAAGAAAAGGGGATGGAAAATATAACCTGAGTGAGACAGAGAGAGCGAGAGAGTGAGAGAGAGAGAGGGAGAGAAGTTGAGTAAAGACCTTCTCAGGACAGATCGCTACAGAAGGACAGCGAGTGTGACGTCGTGTGACGACGGGGGATTTCTGGATCACCTACAGCTATATTATTTTATATCTTGAAGTATAGGCAACACACACACACACACACACACTTTCTCTCGGCACGTCAGGCCTGCAGCTGGTTTTTGTTATTGTTTATGAGCTTGGCGCATTTCCCTGCATTTCTGTTCCACACACAAAAGCACATTGAAAACAAATTGAGTGAATCTGCTGCACACTGAGGAATGTATATGAATGTATGTGTGTGTGTGTGTGTGTGTGTTCGGATCGACCCATGGGTAAGGTGGTGGTGGTGGTGGTGGTGGTGGTGGGGGGGGGGGTGGTGGGGGGGGGGGGGGGGGGTGGTATATCATCAGACACCGTTTTTTTTAAAAAACAGGCCACTCAGCTTCTCAGCAATAATCGAGCATTCGTTTTTTTTTTTTTTTTAGGTTTCTAATGGTGCACATAGTCTCGCTCCTGTCAGGGAGCCTCACGGGGCGGGGCGGGGCGGGGACGGGGATGGGGCTGGGTAGGGGGGGGGGCAGCAGCCCAAGGACCCGAGATGAGTCGGACATCATGTGTCGGCTAGTACAGTTTGTATCAGTTGTGGCCCAACAATATCTATATACCGTAAATTCTGGACTATAAACCGCTACTTTTTTCCTAGGTTTTGAACCATGCGGCTAATAATAAGGTGCGGCTATTCTGCAGATTTTTTCCCGACCGCTAGGGGCTCTAACCGGAATTAGAATCAAAACTAACACAAAATAAATGCAAAGAAGAAGAATGCGCTAGTTCCTCTTTAGCAGATATAAGTGGGTAGAAGCGGATAGAAGGAGGACAAACTCTATCTTTACAAGGTTAAGGTGACGTGATTTCACACACAGGAGAAATGAAGATAAATACTGTAAATAGCGCTTATTTTCTCTTGGTTCTGTCCCGTTTTAATCAGCAAAGTTGCTGCTCGGTGCTCTCTCTCTCCTCCCTGCTCTTTTCCCCACACACACACACACACACACACACACACACACACACACACACACACACACACACACACACACACACACACACACACACACACACACACACAATACAGCCTCAGCGGTTCTTGATTTTCCCTCTCCCGATATAAGCCCGGTTCACCCTACAATCCCCGTCCGGGCTCGTAGCACATACCTAGTGTCGTGGACACGGACGCTCGATATATGTTTGTCTGTTCCCGATTCCCGGACTTCCAAGTCCGCCACCGCTCCTGCTCTCCGGTACTCCCGGTACCACGGCGCGCAGAGCGCAAGGCTCCCTAGCCTGTCTGGCCGCTCCGTATGAGCGGCGTCTCCTGAGTTCTTTATTCTAATAAATCCTGTTTTGTATGAATTCCGGATCTCCGCGTCTCTGTGCAGCGTCCACCGTTACACCGTGTTAAAATACAGGTTAGGAAAGGATCTATTTAGGTACATACATGTACATTTACAATTCAAAAGCGGATGCGGCTTGTATGCAGGTGCGGCTTATTTTTTTTTGGGTTTTTTTTTTTTTTTTTAAATAGAGCGGATGCGGCTTATATGCAGGTGCGCTTTATAGTCCAGAATTTACGGTATATGCATTGTTAAATCGCACAAGCGAAGTATTTGAACCCGGACGTTCTCCGGGTTCTCGCTGTAGGAGCTCAGCCAGGTCCCAAGTGCTGCCCCAATTCATGTACGTTCCTGATGTGCCTCACATTCAGAAAGTGAAGCTGACTTGGCGTTACCACAGGCTACTGAGCTTCAGGTTTTTCCTCGGCTGCTTTTATAGTCATCATTAAATGCAGGCTTATTTGTATGATGAGTTAGGCTCATGAGCCATTCCTTTCCTTCTCCAAACTCCTCCGATCTCTGGCTCATGGAATAGAAGGTCTATTCGTTCTCCACACCCCTTTCCTCCCCCCCCCCCACTGGCTCATGATCGGTTCCTTTCCTTCTCCTTCTTTTGACTCATGATCGGTTCCTTTCCTTCTCCAAATCCTTTCTTCTTTTGGCTCGTGGACACGCACTTTCCTTCTCTACACCCCTTTCCTTCTTTGCCCCATGAGCTGCTCATTTCCTTCTCCAAAGCTGTACCTTTTCTCCATTTGACTCATGAGCTCTTCATTTCCTTCTCAAATCCTGTATCGCTTCTTCTTTTGCCTCCTGAGCTCTTCATTCCCTGCTCCAAACCTGTATCGTTTCTTCTTTTGACTCATGAGCTGTTCGTTAACCTTCTCCAAACCTTTATCTTTTTTTTCCCCTTTGGCTCGTGGACACTTCCTTTCCTTCTTCACAGCCTTCTTCACAAACCTGCATATTTTCTTCTTTTTCCTGTACCTTTCATCAGCTGTTCATTTCCTTCTCCAATCCTGTATCGTTTCGTCTTTTGATTCCTTAGCGGGTCATCTCCTTCTCCAAACCTTTCTCGTCTTTTGCCTCATGAGCTGTTTGTTTCCTTCTCCATCCTTTTTTTTTTTGCTTTTGCTTTAGTTCATAAATTTTCAGCTGTATATTGCTCCGTCAAATCTCGTCCTTTTGATGCCTACAGACACCTTGGATATTCTACAGAGGTCCCTGATCTAGATGCGGATATATATATATATATATATATATATATATATTTTTTTTTTTTTTCGTTCAGCAGAGAAAGAATTCTTGTCATGCACCACATTTTCCTTGGTCTTCCAGGTCTTTTCCCTCCTCCCTCATTTCCCCCGGTTCATTCTTTGCTTTTTTTTCCAAAACGGATTTGTTTCATTTTTTTTCGTATCACTGTGGACTTTATATGGAGTCGAAATGCAAACCCAAAAAAAGACGTAGACCTTTTACCTGCTTAGCAAGCGCACACACACACACACACACACACACCTGGTCATGGAATAGCTGAGCACCACGTTCATATTGGTGATGTCATTGTGATATGCTACGGCGTACCGACCTGCGCGGGATTGGGGGAAAAATGAGACGAGACGGGAAACTGATTGAAACATTTCGACTCGAGCGTGCTTTCGGAAAGGCGCTTTCGACTGGAAGAATGTCTGGTCGCTCCAGAGAAGCATCTGAGTTTGGGCTGAAAATTAAAACCACAAGCGAAAGGAAAAAAAAAAAAAAATGAAAAGGAGGAGGGGGTGAATTTTCATCTCTTTTTTGGATGCTGTCGTGTCTCTCTCATCAGCGGCTCATTAGTCAGCTCTGCTTTGTGCTCAGACCTCATCCTGTTATGCATAAGAGTGTGTGTGTGTGTGTGTGTGTGTGTGTGTGTGTGTGTGTGTGTGTGTGTGTGTGGGGGGGTGGATTTGCGTGAGCGGCGAGCCACTTCTTTATAATAGGAGACACTTGGATTGCATGTGGCTTACAGGCCGTGTGTGTGTGTGTGTGTGTGTGTGTGTGTGTGTGTGTGTGTGGACTGACTATGGGCAGTGCATCAGAGCTTTGGAAGGAAGGAGTCACTGCCGGTAAGAGAGACAGACGGAGGGAGGGAGGGAGGGAGCGAGGGAGGGATGGAGTGAAAGAGAATGTTAAAAATGAGACATCACAAGCGGAACAGATAAACATTTGGGAAAAGTGGCGCAGCATGTGAAGAGCAGCGAAAAGTTCTAGAAAAATCCAAAGAGAAAAATGGATGGAAAAAAAAGGAAAAGAAAAGACAGAGGGTTGAAGAGAGAGAGGAGGGGTGAGAGAGAGAGAGAGAGAGAGAGAGAGAGAGGGAGGAGGAAATGAGAAGGGTTTTTGAAAGGAGGAGAGTAGAAAGGAAAGATGGTAGAAGAGAGAGAGAGAGAATGAGTTGCAGATGATGGAGGGATTGTGTAGAAGAGATGAAGATGTGAGGATCATTGGCTTTCGTGGGAGCTGCTTCAGTCAGAGAAAGCAGAATTCAGTACTACAGAGGGCCACTGAGATCTCACAACACACACACGCGCACACACACACACACACACACAGACACACACACACACACACACACACACACACCACCACCACACACACCACACACACACACACACACACAGGTCAAACACTCAGAGCTCACAGATTCTTACAGCTCATAAACTCACATTCTCACAACACACACACACACACACGGACAGACACACACAAGGCACACACACACACACACACACTCTCAAACACACAACAACACAAACACACACACACTTCACACAAACACAACACACACACACACACACACACACACAACACCACACACACACACACACACAACACACACAACTCAAACACACACACATCACTACACACAACACGCCACACACACACACACACTCACACACACACACACGCGCACACAAACACACCACACACTTACAAACACACATCACACACAAGGCACACAGCACACAGACAACCACATGCGGGCACCGCACACAGCACACAACACAGAACACACACACGCACAACAGACACAGACAACACCACCCAACGAAACACAACACAATACACAAACACACACGCACGCTAAAACACACACAAACACACACACTCACACATACACACAGAACACACACACAAACGCACACACACACACACACACACACCACACACACACACACACACACACACACACGCGCGCGCGCGCACACACACACACACACACAGTTCAAACACTCAGAGCTCACAGATTCTTACAGCTCATAAACTCACATTCTGTCTCAACTCACACACACACACACTTACAATACACACACTCACAACATACACACACACACACACTTATAACACACACAACTCAAACCCACACACTCACAACTCAAACACATACTTACATACACACACACACACACACACACACACACACATAACACGCACAACTCACTCAAACAACACACACAACTCAAACACAACTCAACAAA